>CM040798.1:44982406-44997406 GCA_022829025.1 Squalius cephalus
GCATTACACTGGCTGTGATCTGGGGCGTGTACAGGAACGAGGACAGGTGATGCACACACTCCCTCTCTGTCTCACACACACACACACACACACACACAGACAGACACACACACTCACACTCACTCAGCATCAGATTGTCCAACTACACTCAGCAGTTTTTAATCAAGAGATTTTTTTCTTCCGCTTAATGGTGTTGATTGCCGTGCGTTGTGGGCATTCTGAGTTTTCTCAGTTCTGCATTCAGTGTGTGAGAGTGTGTGAGAGTGTGTGAGAGTGTGTGAGAGTGTGTGAGAGTGTGTGAGAGTGTGTGAGAGTGTGTGAGAGTGTGTGAGAGTGTGTGAGAGAGAGTGAGAGAGTGTGTGTGTGTGGAACTGCTGCTGTTTGCATCACTATTACTTTATTATAATATACTAAAGTCTATATAAAGTCTAAAGTGTTACGTGTTTCCTGTGTTACCTGTGTTACCTGTGCTTCCTGTGTTACATGTTTCCTGTGTTACGTGTTTCCTGTGTTACGTGTTTCCTGTGTTACATGTTTCCTGTGTTACGTGTTTCCTGTGTTACGTGTTTCCTGTGTTACGTGTTTCCTGTGTTACGTGTTTCCTGTGTTACCCGTGTTTCCTGTGTTTCCTGTGTTACGTGTTTCCTGTGTTACGTGTTTCCTGTGTTACGTGTTTCCTGTGTTACCCGTGTTTCCCGTGTTACCTGTTTCCTGTGTTACCTATGTTACGTGTTACCTGTGTTTCGTGTTTCCCGTGTTACCTGTGTTACGTGTTACACGTGTTACGTGTTTCCCGTATTACCTGTTACGTGATTCCTGTGTTACGTGTTTCCCGTGTTACCTGTGTTTCCTGTGTTACCTGTGTTTCCTGTGTTACGTGTTTCCTGCGTTACGTGTTTCCTGTGTTACGTGTTTCCTGTGTTACGTGTTTCCTGTGTTACATATAGTCATTTAAACAAACCTTTGAATCTTTGGAAAAATAACAGAATCAATGCTGCAAACTTCATCAAATATGAGACACGTTTACCTGTGTTTCCTGTGTTACCTGTGTTTCCTGTGTTATGTGTTTCCTGTGTTTCCTGTGTTACGTGTTTCCTGTGTTACCTGCGTTATGTGTTTCCTGTGTTGTGTTACCTGTGTTACGTGTTGCCTGTGTTACCCGTGTTACCTGTGTTTCCTGTGTTATGTGTTTCCTGTGTTTCCTGTGTTACGTGTTTCCTGTGTTACCTGCGTTATGTGTTTCCTGTGTTGTGTTACCTGTGTTACGTGTTGCCTGTGTTACCCGTGTTACCTGTGTTTCCTGTGTTACGTGTTACCTGTGTTACACGTGTTTCCCGTGTTACGTGTTTCCTGTGTTACGTGTTTCCTGTTACGTGTTTCCTGTGTTACCTGTATTACCCATGTTATCTGTGTTACGTGTTACCTGTGTTTCCTGTGTTACGTGTTTCCCGTGTTACCCGTGTTTCCTGTGTTACGTGTTTCCCGTGTTACCTGTGTTACGTGTTTCCCGGGTTACCTGTTACGTGTTTCCCGTGTTACCTGTTACGTGTTTCCCGTGTTACCTGTTACGTGTTTCCCGTGTTACGTGTTTCCCGGGTTACCTGTTACGTGTTTCCCGTGTTACCTGTTACGTGTTTCCCGTGTTACGTGTTACGTGTTTCCCGTGTTACCGTGTTACGTGTTTCCCGTGTTACCTGTTATGTGTTTCCCGTGTTACCTGTTACGTGTTTCCCGTGTTACCGTGTTACGTGTTTCCCGTGTTACCTGTGTTACGTGTTTCCTGTGTTACGTGTTTCCTGTGTTACCTGTGTTACATGTTTCCTGTGTTTCCCGTGTTACCTGTGTTACGTGTTTCCCGTGTTTCCTGTGTTACGTGTTTCCCGTGTTACATGTTTCCTGTGTTACCCGTGTTTCCTGTGTTTCCCGTGTTACGTGTTTCCCGTGTTACCTGTGTTACGTGTTTCCCGTGTTTCCTGTGTTACGTGTTTCCCGTGTTTCCCGTGTTACCCGTGTTACCTGTGTTACTTGTTACCTGTGTTACTTGTTACCCGTGTTACGTGTTTCCCGTGTTACCTGTTGTACCCATTTTACCTGTTGTAACTCTGATGTTCAGGTGGATCTGGATCCTTCAGGATCTGCTGGGAATCGCCTTCTGCCTGAACTTCCTGAAAACTATCAGCCTGTCAAACTTTAAGGTGAGGTGTGTTTCAGTGTATCGGCGATGCTCTTCTGCGGGTCCGACGCGTGTGTGTGTGTGTGCGTGTGCGCGTGTGCGCGTGTGTGCGTGTGTGTGCGTGCGTGTGTGTGTGTGTGTGTGTGTGTGTTTGTGTTGTATCCTGCGGGTCTGACGTGTGTGTGTGTGTGTGTGTTTGTGTGTGTGTTTGTGTTGTATCCTGCGGGTCTGACGTGTGTGTGTTTCCTGCAGATCTGTGTGATTCTGCTGAGTCTGCTGCTCGTCTACGACGTTTTCTTCGTCTTCATCACACCGTTCCTGACAGCTGTGAGTATCAGATGTAGTTGCGCTGGTCTTTTCTCCACTGTTGTGTCGTATATCGAGTGAAGCGCTTCTGGAACAAGAACACATGTGGGCGGGGCTTGATTTTGTCTCTGGGGAATTGATTGGATGGTTGTGGTTTGCTATTGGCTGATCTCATGTGAGTGACAGGTTATAGCCACGCCCTCGTCATCAGAGAAGAGAAGAGATGCTGCAAGAGGAACTGATTCTGATTCAACATTATTAACACAATAATGATGTGCACCCATAAATTATTTAGAATAAACACTGCAATATTTCATTAAAAATAAGAAATGGTCCATTTTGATTTCATGGTGACTTTAATACGTGTGTGTTTTCAGAATGGAGAAAGCATCATGGTGCAAGTCGCTCTCGGTCCGGGTGGAGGTGGAGAAAAGGTGAGCATGACCCTGTCATGTGATCAGTGTGTGTGTGTATGTGAGTGTGTAAGTGTGTGAGTGAGTGAGCAGTGACTGCAGTGACTGTTTCTGGTTCTAGACTGATGGAGTGTCTGTTCCCGCCGATCCCTCGTCCTCCTATGAGAAGGTGAGAGATGCTTTTCCTTTTTATACCATTTTTACAAATGATTCTGCCTAAGTGCAAATAAAGTTCTTCAAATATATCACTGAGTGTCTCATGTTCTGCTGATTGCCGTCACGAGCACTGTGTGTATATGTATGTGTGTGTGTGTGTGTGTGTGTGTGTTTCCAGCTGCCTGTAGTGATGCGTATCCCACAGTTCTCTGCGGTGGCTCAGAACCTGTGTATGATGCAGTTCTCCATTCTGGGCTACGGTGACATCATCATACCAGGTCAGTTTACACATATATACAGACACACACACACACACACACACACACACACAAAACAACTAGTGATGTCAATAAAAACCAACTCTCATCCAGTGATCCAGTGACTCAATGATGAATGAGTAACATTAAAATCCCCTATTCTGCTATTTTAAAGGCTCCTAATGTTGTTTTGGCGTCTCCTACAACAAGTTTATATTCATTCAAGCTCAAAAACACTTTAATGTCCTCATAATCTCCACTGCAGCTTCAGCTCTTTTCTCTGAAACGCTTCCATCAAGGATTCAGTCTCTCTAAGCTCCGCCTCTCTGAGAGCTGCTCTGCTGTGATTGGTCAGAAAGCAAACGCTCATTATCATATCTGAATCTCAGCTCTTGATCACAGTGATGCGAACAGTGACGATGGCGTGGGTTTTACCGTATCAATCTCAGAAAACAGCGTCTTCTCCACACGAACAACACGAGCCAAACTCTTCCAGTCTCAGATACACTACAGTGTTTGAGGGCGGAGCTAAGAGACGCTGCTCAGCCAATCAAGACCACAGGCTGACGTTATGCAAATTAGTTAAAAACTGTATGAAAGTCAGAAGCGAAGACCAGGAGACTTGGTTGTATCCTCAGCAGGATTCTGTGTTGAGAACACGAGCTGTCGGTCATCAAGTGTAACTAGAGCAGTGCACGCTGTAGTTGATGTAGATGTAGTGGGCAGTGCTTAGATATGGAGACAGAGCAGCTGCGTGACGACCTTAAACAAAACATGCAAATGAGGAACCCGCCCTAGACTCTAGTGTTACCAATCCTAATCCAATCAGCATAACTATTCATCGACTGGGACCGGGTCTCCAAGAGCCGTTAAAGACAAAGGGTGAGAGTCCCAGTAATCCCACTCATTAACTCACAATAGAGAGAACAGGACTGGCAGGAATCTCTCATCATCATCACCTTAAATGCTAAATTCAATGAACTCTTCCTTAGTTTGTCATGTCATGTTATGCAAGGACATAAGATCAGCAGATCTTAAACAGATTCTGAAATTTGTAATCCCACAAAACCTGCGCAGGTTCAGCAGGAAGTGAGACTTCTTTCTTTTAGGAGACAGTAACTTCATTTATCTGAACTCTGATCTTTTACAGTTTTATTACACACTGCATGACAGGGAATATCTGAAGAAGCACAGACGTTTTATAGTTATGTATCAAGTAAACTAATCATCAAACATTTTTAATTTTTGAAATATTTCTGTTTTGATTATTTCTAATGTTTGATAAGTTTTGAGTTGAGATATGTTTGATTTAAAATAAAAAAATTACAATAAATATTATAATCAAAATGATCTGAACTTTGACCCTTGAAGCTTTGCAGAGCTTTATTACACACTGCATGAAAGCTCACCATACCCTGATGTGAAGGCCACTCTTCTGTGTGTGTGCAGGACTGCTGGTGTCGTACTGCCATAAGTTTGACGTGTGGACGGGAAACTCCAGGAGAACATACTTCATCTCCAGCGCTGTCGGTACGAGAACAACAGATCTGTCTCACACACACACACACACGTCAAGTCACCTTTATTTATACAGCGCTTTCACAACACTGACATAACAGGAAAATAATGCAAAGTTTGTTTCTAGAAGAAAATAGCGTCACAGTCCAGCTTCAGTTCAGTGATGGCTCATTTTTGTTGTCAAAAAAGTTATTAATTTAGTTCATATGTGTGTATATATATATATATTTATAGCCGCTCTGGAGAAAGCCGTGATGTCATCGTCCAGCTCAGTTCAGTTCTCATATAATGGTGTCAGTGCAGGAGATCAATAATATTGCTGAATGTGAAAGGACATGTCTCTCCTGAGATCAGACTAGCAGTGTGTGTTGTGTTCCTGCAGCGTACGCCGTGGGGCTCGTGCTGACGTTCGCAGTCATGCTGTTGTCTAAGATGGGCCAGCCGGCGCTGCTGTACCTGGTTCCCTGTACGCTCCTCACCGCATCCGTCCTCGCCACGGCCCGCAAGGAGTTCCGGAGCTTCTGGAACGGTCCCAGCATCCCGGTGAGGCCCAAAGAGAGGATGGGGAGCTCATCGGTCCGTTCTTATGATTGCAGACAGTCTGCATGTGCTTGTCGAGTGTTTTCACTTTAAGGTCAACTACTGTGATCAAGTTTAAGGGTTAGTTCACGCAAAAATGAACATTAGCCCATGATTTACTCTCCCTGAACCCATCCTAGGTGTATATGACATTCTTCTTTCAGACGAACACAATCAGAGTTATAAAAAAATGTCCTGCTCTTCCAAGCTTTATAATGGCAGTCAATGGGTATATTTTTTTGGAAGTCCATCAAAGTGCATATGTCCATCATAAAAGTGTCCCAAACATGCACTTTTATGATGGACGGATGCACTTTTATGATGGACAGATGCACTTTATGATGGACAGATGCACATTTATGATGGATAGATGTACTTTTATGATGGACAGGTGCACTTTTATGATGGATAGATGCACTTTATGATGGACAGATGCACATTTATGATGGACAGATGCACTTTTATGATGGACAGATGCACATTTATGATGGATAGATGCACTTTTATGATGGACAGATGCACATTTATGATGGATAGATGTACTTTTATGATGGATAGATGCACTTTTATGATGGACAGATGCACATTTATGATGGATAGATGTACTTTTATGATGGACAGGTGCACTTTTATGATGGACAGATGCACATTTATGATGGATAGATGCACTTTTATGATGGACAGATGCGCTATAATGATGGATAGATGGACTTTTATGATGGACAGATGCACTATTATGATGGATAGATGGACTTTATGATGGACAGATGCACATTTATGATGGACAGATGCACTTTTATGATGGATAGATGCACTTTTATGATGGACAGATGCACATTTATGATGGACAGATGCACTTTTATGATGGACAGATGCACTTTATGATGGACAGATGCACATTTATGATGATAGATGCACTTTTATGATGGATAGATGCACTTTTATGATGGACAGATGCACTTCCAAAAAAAGAATGCCCATTCACTTCCATTATAAAGCTTAGAAGAACCAGGACATTTTTTAATATAACTGTGATGTTCGTATTCGGCTGAAAGAAGAATGTCATATACACCTAGGATGGGTTCAGGGTGAGTAAATCATGGACTAATTTTCATTTTTGGGTTTTGAGTGAACTATTCCTTAAAAGTTCTTAAATTGTCAACATATTTGGCTTAACATTAATGCATGTAACATATGAATGCATGAACATGACCCACAAAATCATGTAAGCTGTACTTTGCTTTTGAGATTTAGGGGTGTAACGATTCCCTCATGTCACGATTCGATACAAATCACAAACTCATGATACGACACTATTGCGATAGACATATGACATGATAAAATACGACATATGATAAAGACATATAATAAAAGGTTAACAAAACATTTAGGCCTACTGTTGATTAAAATGCTAAATTTGGTATTACATTGTGACTGTAAATGAATAGTCTTGGACTTGGTGCTGAAACCCAAAGCACAGGACAATAGAGACACCAGAATAACAATATTCATGATTCTGAAGAGGAAAATACTGAATTATTGTAGATGAATATGTTTGCACTCTTTCACTGTCTAGATATATTTAAAATAATGTCGGCCACTTTTTACTGGTAACATCAGACATTTGACATTATCAGGACACACAGATATTCCCCCATTGCATTATTACACATTATATTCAACATTATATATAATAGTACTGACACTAAAACTCTGAAAACTTGAATTGTTTCTCACACAGTAATACACTATACACAATACATATTGTTGCATTTTTGTATTGCGATATATTGTTACACCCCTACTTTCTGGCTGTGTCTGTGTGAGTGAGACGTGTTGATATAAGACTGCTGTGTTACATGTGACTTGGTCTCCATCAGGTCCTGGACGAGTCTAGGAAGCCGTTGTTATCAGGTTTGAGCTCTTGTTTTAGTCTGTGTGTTGTGTTTGCTCAGCTTGTCCTGTAATGCCTGGGTCCCTGCAGTTCTCCTGCACAACACTAGGTGGCGCTAGAGCACTCAGATTATGAGCTGCTTCTGTCTCTCCAGCATGTTTATCAGATGCCTGATGTTTTCATTTTCTCTTATTAACACACAGGGTGAGAAAAACAGAAGAACCCTTTGACCCTCTGTAGAACTGAAACTGTTTAGGTGTTATCCTGCGACTCACACTGACAGTGATTACATCGCCACCACTGATTTGCTCTTACTAAATCCAATCTGTCGCCGCATCACTTCTGCTCATGTTTAATAAAGTCGTTCTGCTCAGTCACTCGTTGGTGTTGGAAACCGCCTGCTTTCACTGAGTTCCTGTCAGTGTGAACATCGCTTTACTTTAAATGAATGTTATACTCGACAACAGTGATTCGTTTTAAAAAATTTTAGCTTTTTTATACAAACAGAGGGTCTCATTCACTAATATTTACATGGATTATGCATAAGTATTCTCACAGGAGAACTTAACAACTAAACAACATCAACGTACGCACACAAATTTGCTTTAAACCTCACTGTAATGTTAATAAATTGAGTATTTATATAATAACAATGATAAATTATATACCTATTTAAATATAAACTATATATAGATAAAACCATGTAAATAGATATTTAATACCAATAAACTAATCATTAACATTTACAGACTATCACTGTGATTTTCACGCTGAACAAGAACCCTAACTGGTTCTACATGCACATTTTAGTGCAGTTAAAATAATTTTAGTACTATTTCTTTTAACTCTAGTTTTATATTTTTCCTTTGCATGGCATGATCATCATCATCAGCAGCAGCAGCATCTACAGTGTTTCATGTGTCTGACTGTAACACACACTGGACTGTAACACACACAGGACTGTAACGCACACTGGACTGTAACACACACAGGACTGTAACACAGACTGGACTGTAACGCACACACTGGACTGTAACACACACAGGACTGTAACACACACAGGACTGTAACGCACACACTGGACTGTAACACACACACACAGGACTGTAACGCACACACTGGACTGTAACACACACAGTCTGGACTGTAACACACACACATGACTGTAACACACACAGGACTGTAACACACACAGGACTGTAACACCGACTGGACTGTAACACCGACTGGACTGTAACACACACAGGACTGTAACACCGACTGGACTGTAACACCGACTGGACTGTAACACACACATGACTGTAACACACACAGGACTGTAACGCACACAGGACTGTAACACCGACTGGACTGTAACACACACTGGACTGTAACACCGACTGGACTGTAACACACACATGACTGTAACACACACAGGACTGTAACACACACAGGACTGTAACGCACACAGGACTGTAACACCGACTGGACTGTAACACACACATGACTGTAACACACACTGGACTGTAACACACAGGACTGTAACACACACAGGACTGTAACGCACACAGGACTGTAACACCGACTGGACTGTAACGCACACAGGACTGTAACACCGACTGGACTGTAACGCACACAGGACTGTAACACCGACTGGACTGTAACACACACTGGACTGTAACACCGACTGGACTGTAACACACACATGACTGTAACACCGACTGGACTGTAACACACACTGGACTGTAACACCGACTGGACTGTAACACACACTGGACTGTAACACCGACTGGACTGTAACGCACACAGGACTGTAACACCGACTGGACTGTAACACACACTGGACTGTAACACCGACTGGACTGTAACACACACATGACTGTAACACCGACTGGACTGTAACACACACTGGACTGTAACACACACAGGACTGTAACGCACACAGGACTGTAACACCGACTGGACTGTAACACACACTGGACTGTAACACACACACATGACTGTAACACACACAGGACTGTAACACACACAGGACTGTAACACCGACTGGACTGTAACACCGACTGGACTGTAACACACACAGGACTGTAACACCGACTGGACTGTAACACCGACTGGACTGTAACACACACATGACTGTAACACACACTGGACTGTAACACACAGGACTGTAACACACACAGGACTGTAACGCACACAGGACTGTAACACCGACTGGACTGTAACACACACAGGACTGTAACACACACAGGACTGTAACACCGACTGGACTGTAACACCGACTGGACTGTAACACACACAGGACTGTAACACCGACTGGACTGTAACACCGACTGGACTGTAACACACACATGACTGTAACACACACAGGACTGTAACACCGACTGGACTGTAACACACACAGGACTGTAACACCGACTGGACTGTAACACACACACAGGACTGTAACGCACGTCTGTTACACGCACACACACAGGACTGTAACGGACAGGACTGTAACACTCACAGGACTGTAACACACACACACACACACACACACACACACACAGACACACACAGGACTGTAACGCACACACAACTGTAACGCACACAGGACTGTAACGCACACACGACTGTAACACACACAGGACATGCTCCACTGTTACAGTAATGTGTGTCTCTGTCTCCTCAGATGGAGGCTCTGGATACACTGAAGGAGTGAGGAACTGCTGAGGGATCCGTGGCTGATCCGTGTTCCCTCTGACACGCCAACTATAAACCTTCATGATGATTTGATGGGAATGTTGAGTGTGTTTCTGAATGATGAAGCATCATCATCATCATCATCATCATCACCACACTGGGACACTTTACTAAAAAACTGAAATTATTCTTTAAGGGGCCTTAAATTACCAGCACCTGCTGTTTTTTTTACTTTCACTTTTTTATGTGATAATTTTATAACGTAATGTTTGAAATATTCCACAAAACTGTAATGAATAATTTACTTTCCCTTTGACATTGAAATAAACACTGATATGAAGACAAAACAGGATGATTGATGATTTCGGCTGCAGACACTGCCTGGCCTCTACACACACACAGTCTGTACAAGTAAATGTGAATAGTTCAGGTTTAATAGTTCTGTCTGCCGTCTGATAAACGTGTGTAGATGTGTATATATAATAATAATAATAATAATAATATAGCGAAGGACCCACTGATGCATGTATGCTCCCCATGCCACTCGGATGATTTCCATATTCATATGCCATGATATTTTGACATATATATTGTGGTACGGAAACAGATGCACACTTTCAGCACTGTGCCTCTATAATTAGTTTGGTCACACTTTATATTAGGTGTCAATTATGCACTTGCGTCATCAAAATAATAATTGTTTGGTCCAGGGCACTTATTGTACCTTCCAGAGAAAGCAAGAACTGATAAGAATGTAAATGTGTACCTTGAAATGCAATGTAAGTTGCTTTGGATAAAAGTGTCAAATGCATAAATGTAAAAATTGTGTTGAATGGTGAGACAGTTAGGGTTAGGGTTAACCTAACTGAGGTGCAGGTTAGGGTTAGGGTTAACTGAGGTGCAGGTTAGGGTTAGGGTTAACTGAGGTGCAGGTTAGGGTTAGGGTTGGACCCCATTGACTTCCATAGTATTTTCGTTACGGTGTCATTGTTACAGTGTAATTATATATTTAAGTACTGAGTAATATTAATTAAGTGCATGTACTTACTATAGGATTAGGATAGGATTAGGGTTTGGTTGAGGGTTAGTTGCATGTAATTATGCATAATTAACTGTTAATACTATTGTAAGTACATGTAACATATGTAACAAGGACATTGTACTTATATTTAAAAGAAAATATGGTAGCACTTTATTTGACAATGTAAAAACATGTATGTACACAATAAGTGCATTGCATCAAATGACTAATTTAAATGTTAGTACAGAATAGTTAAATATGGAAGCTTGTTTCCGGCACGGAATAAATAATAATAATAATAATAATGGTAATTACGACTTTTAATCTCACGAAATTGTGAGTTTATATCTTGCAATTGTGTTTTTTTTTGTTTTTTTTTATTTACAGAAAAAATCTGAATTGTCAGATATAAATTAGAATTGAGAGAAAAATAATGAGATTAAAAAGTCGCAATTACCTTAAGCTTCCATGGTTGATAAACACACTTAATATAAAGTGGTCCATTATTTAATACATTCTTGGTAACACTTTACAATAAGGTTAATTAGTTAGTGAACTACCTTAGTTAACATGAACTAAGAATGAACAATACTTCTACAGCATTTATTAATCTTAGTTAATATTAATTTAAACATTCACTAATAAGTTATTAAAATTAACTAATATTAACAAATACAACCTTTGATTTTAACAACGTATTAGTAAATGTTGAATGAATATTAATTTAGATGAATGAATGCTGTAGAAGTATTGTTCATTCTTAGTTCATGTTAACTATGGTAGTTCACTAATGTTAACTAATTAACCTTATTGTAAAGTGTTACCAAGTAAGTATAAATAATGGACTTTATATAAAGTGTCTTTAATGCACTGTGAACAAACAATGAACAGCTGTATTTGTATTAACTAGCATTAACAAAGATGAATAAATACTGTAACAAATGTATTGCTCATTGTAAGTTAATACATTAACTAATGTTAACTAATGAACCTTATTGGAAAGTGTTTCCACATTCTTTAAATGTTCATGAGGTTTGCTATGATGACAATAAACGTAGCCTGTAGGTGTCAGTGATCCCGACGCGCCGCGCGCTCCGCCCCGGTCATGTGACGCGCCGCGGGCGTTGACTTCACTCTGACTCAGCGGGAGGGACGGGCTCGAGCGACGCGTCACGCCGCGTCAGTCTGGACTCGGAGTCGCACAATTATGAAAAATCCACCTTCCGCTGGAGCTTCAGCGGACGCACACGAATCCCTCCGCCGCCACCGGGCTCTCCTCCCGCGGCTTCCCGAGACGCGACGCGCCGATAGATGGCTAGACGCCCTGGGTCGCGACGCGTGAGTCTGAACGCTGAAGAGAATGGTACGGATCTTTTCTAGTGTTTATGCGTGGCACGCTGATGCTGACTCTTGCTGCATGAGAGGAACGCGCTTGACAGGCGCTGACGCTAGGCGTCGCGTCGCGGCGTTCCGGCTCGTGGTTCACTGCAAGAACCCTGTCCGGTACCGGGAACGTCTGGAAACACCTGGCGTCGCGTTCACACAGTAGAACGCACCGCACCGATCGTGTGCGTTCACATATTTAAATCCTCCGGTCATGAGTAAACGGTTAGCTTAGCAGCTCGCGCCGTTTATCGAATAACTGTGAATAACCACGTGAACTGTAATATTATTAGCAATATTCATAACGGAGTTCCTTCTCGATAGGCGGGAGCTTTGAGGAAATACCTGCGGTTGGATCTGCAGCACGGTGGATTATAGATGTTACACTGTTTATGTGTTCATTGATAATCGTGTTTATGTTCATTAATGCGTTTTAAACGTTTACCTCACGCTCATCTGCCGTTGGTCTGTCAGAGTGGCACGGAACGTCACGTGTCGTCACTGACCGCGAACGATTAATAATCGAATAAACGCAGCGCGAGTTTCGCACTCATATCGAGTATATAGATGTGTTGAGGCCCGTTCACAATACGATCAATAACTATAATGATGACTATATGAAATCCCACACCAGTAGATGATAATCTGTTTATTCTCATGTTTACGTCCGTCGCTTTAAATGCTCTCGATCTCTGCTAAAAACAATCGCTAAACCTAGCATAGGCTGGTCTTAGCTGGTGTTTTAGATGGTCTCCTAGCTAAAAGTGTCTGAAACCCCTGTAAAACCAGCACGAGAGACCCGTTTAAGCTGGTTTATTCAGCAGGGTAATGTTTTTATCATTCATCAGATGAAAAGTGATTGAAATGATATCGTTCCTGTGTGTCGTTATTGTTATAGTTGTGGCGTAAACTCTGCTGTTTTTTGTTTGTTTTGTTTTTACATTAAGCACAATTTGTAGTAAATCTTCATCATAATTGTCACAGTTAGGGTCTTTGCTGAGGCCTTGGACTCCTCATGTGAACATAACTGGAAATACATTTGTTTATTGTAAACTAAAATCTTCTGATTCAGCAATGTTGAGTAATTATGTCATTGAAAATAGTGATAATATGGTGATTTAGTGCTTTTAAACAGGCCTGACGGGATGATTTGCATATGAGCGGCTGTTTAAGAGGTTTACTGTGTTAATTTTTTATTAAGCAAATGTTAACGTTGTCAGATTCAGATGATTGACACCTGTCGCAATGCATCAGAATGGATACCCATTTTTGTTGTTGAAAATGACACATCCCACCTTTAGTGTGCTTCTGTGTAAGTGTACTTGCTGTGTGTCTCTTTGAAGCTCCAGCTGTAGAAAAGTGAGATTACTCCAAACCCAAAGCACAGGACAATAGAGACACCAGAATAACAATATTCATGATTCTGAACCTGAGAACATTATTTTAGCCGAATATTCGCGCTCTCTTTCACTGACTAGAGATATGTAAAATCATGTCGGCCAGTGTTTGCAGGTTCAGCTCACAGGTTTCCAGTGTCCCGTGGCTCTTCTCGAGGCCGGACTGGATTTACCTGCAGTTCAGCGTGTTTTCAGGGCCTAGGGCTGAATTGTTAGTCTGAACGAGTTGCGTTGACCTGAATGACCCCTGTGAGATCCCAGCGCGCTCGCCCTGTAGAGTCTCTAAGCGAGTGTTCAGCTTTACTTCACGTCACTCGCTGTCATTAGTGTTCACTGTGAGAGATCATCCGTCACTCAGGCGCAGGAGTTCGTTTGGTGGTTCAGCGCTCGGCATTCCAGACCTGTGTGAAACACAATGGACGTCAATGGGGTCCAATGTTGTGTTTGGTTCCCAATGTTGTTTTTTGTGTTTCCACTGAAGAAACAACATGAGGGAGAGTACATTTCATAATTATAATTATTTATTTTTTGAATATCCTTAAATTACAATAGTTGAACTTCATGATGTTAGAAGAAGGTGTTTGCTGTATATTTTAGAGCGTTTATCTAAAGCAGTGGAGCCGGTATCTCTGTTCACTTGTAGACGAGCTGCACTGACACCTTTACTGACACACATTATTATGCAGATGTGTGACTTTACCTCAGCGTCAGCTGTGATTGGATAACTGGAGTAACCAGCGGACCAATGGCGTCGCAGCGTCTCTAATGTTGGTTTGGTGTTTCTGAAACGCCGGAGTCGAAGTGTGTGATCAGAATGATCTGGTGTGACTCCCTCCAGAAGCGTCTCACACACACGAGTGTGTTCCCGAACGCCAGCATCCGAACGCCAGAGAGCACGACAGCGTTTACTGTGTTTCGTCTCGACGGATCGATCGATCATTAAACCACAGAAGAACGACTGCGTGTTAAACGAGTGTCTGTCCTGATCGAGATCTAGTGCACATGTGCTTCATTCAAAACTTCTGTTCTGATCTGAGACAAGTGTGTGTGAGAGTGTGTGTGTGTGACTGTGTGTGTGAGTGTGTATTTCAGGCAAAATTGTGATTTTTTTTTTTTTTTTCTTTTTCTTCACACAGCAACTTAAGAGTCACATGCTCAAGATTACTATAATACCAGCCCTGAGAGACACACACACACACACACACACACACACACACACACACACACACACACACACACACA
>CM040798.1:45002406-45012406 GCA_022829025.1 Squalius cephalus
CCCCCCCCCCCCCCCCCGGGTCACCGCTGTATTGTGTTTGACGGTTTAGTTTGAAAGCTCACGAGGTTCATTGTGTGAGTGTATAAGAGTGTGTAAGTGTGTGATTAAGAGTATGTGTGTACGAGTAAGAGTGTATAAGAGTGTGTGAGAGTGTTTAAGAGTGTGTGTGAGCAAGAGTGTATATGTGTGTTAGTGTGTGTGTGTGTGTGTGTCCTCATGATGGTCTGAGGTGTGCTTATCTGATAACTCTGGTTATCTCTGTTTATGGCCGTGAGCTTCATATCAGGATCGTTCATCAGTGATGTACGTAGAGCTGAAGCAGACGGTGTAAAGTGTAACAACATGTAACACACAAACACACACACACACACACACACACACACACACACTGATGGAGTCGCAGAGCGTATCTGATCATGCGTCTCGGTTTGCTTGTTCACACTGGGAATCATCTTGGATTCACATCAGTTCAGCTCGAACAGTAAAGGTCACGGGGTCGTGAACGGAGTGTGTGTCACAGTGAGAGACTCTGGTTGGTTGTTTCTGTAAGATGTTATAAAGTGAAGGTTAGTGTGACGGTTTTGTTTAAATGGTGTAAACAGGTTTATGTTGATGTTGCAGTCAGTCTCTCTCTCTCTCACTCACTCTCTCACACTCACTCTCTCTCACTCTCTCTCTCTCACACACTCACTCACACACTCACTCACTCTCACACACACTCACTCACTCTCACACACTCTCACTCTCTCACACTCACTCACTCACTCTCTCACACTCACACACTCACTCACTCTCACACTCACTGACTCTCACTCACTCACTCTCACACACTCACTCTCTCACACTCACTCACTCACACTCACTCACTCACTCACTCACACTCACTCACTCACTCACACACTCACACACACACTCACTCTCTCTCACTCACACTCACTCACACACACTCACTCACTCACTCACTCACACTCACTCACTCACTCTCTCTCTCACACTCACTCACACTCACTCACTCACACACTCACTCACTCTCACACACACACTCACTCTCTCTCACTCACACTCACTCACACACACACTCACTCACTCTCACTCACTCACTCACACTCACTCACTCACACTCACTCACTCTCACACACTCACTCACTCACTCACACTCACACACTCACTCTCTCTCTCACACTCACACACTCACTCACTCTCACACTCACTCACTCTCACACACTCACTCTCTCACACTCACTCTCTCACACTCACTCTCACACACTCACTCTCTCTCTCACACTCACACACTCACTCACTCTCACACTCACTCACTCTCACACACTCACTCTCTCACACTCACTCTCTCACACTCACTCACTCACTCACTCACACTCACTCACTCTCACACACTCACTCACTCACACTCACTCACTCACACTCACTCACTCTCACACACTCACACACACACTCACTCTCTCTCACTCACACTCACTCACACACACACACACACACTCACTCACTCACTCACACTCACTCACACTCACTCACTCTCACACACTCACTCACTCACACTCACTCACACTCACTCACTCTCACACACTCACTCACTCTCTCTCTCACACTCACTCACTCACACTCACTCTCACACTCACTCTCACACACTCACTCACTCTCTCTCTCACACTCACTCACTCACACTCACTCTCTCACTCTCTCACTCACACTCACTCTCACACACTCTCACACACTCTCACTCACTCACACTCACTCACTCACACTCTCTCTCACACTCACACACTCACTCACTCACACACTCACTCACTCACACTCACTCTCTCACACTCACTCACTCACACTCACTCACTCTCACACACTCACTCACACTCACTCACTCTCACACACTCACTCACACTCACTCACTCTCACACACTCACTCACTCTCTCTCTCACACTCACACACTCACTCACACTCACTCTCTCACACTCACTCACTCACACTCTCTCACTCACTCACACTCACTCACACTCACTCACTCACACACACATGCACTCTTACATTCTCACTCTTTCTCTCTCTCTCTCTCTCTCTCTCTCTCTCTCTCTCTCTCTCTCTCTCTCTCCTGTTTTCTAATACTCTTGTCCTCCGTCAGAATCATTCATCACTCCTCTCTCGACCGCCTGCTGATTAACTGTGGTGAGAAACCCAGTGTAGCTCGCCCCTCTCTCTCTCTCTCTCTCTCTCTCTCTCTCTCTCTCTCTCGTTCGTGATGTTTCTGTACTCGCTGCTGCGTCAGAAAGATGAAGATGATGACGAGGAGTGTGAGGTAGACGGACAGCATCTCAATCTCTCTGTTTCTGACTTTCAGTGTTTCTGCTGGAGTGTGTGTGTGTGTGTGTAATCCTCTCGCTGGGAACGGGAGGAACGCTGGGAAATTTAATTAAAGATCCCTGCTGTTAAATCCTGTTGCCAGAGCTGTTTGAGATCGCTTTAAAGTTCCGTCGTCGTTTACTCGCCTTCGTCTTCTGCGAAATATGAACATGGTTTTTGTCAGTGTAAGTCAATGGGGTCCAAAGTTGTTTGATTCCCAGCGTTCTTCAAAATGTTCCATGCAGGTTTGGAAAGTCATGAGAGGGAGTCAGTGAGGGCAGGATCTTACATTTCATTATAAATGCATGTTATTGAGATGTTTTTATGAACATAAAGCATTGTTTTAGACAGAAGTGTCTGTTGTGTGCACCAGCTTAGCTCTAATGTCTTGCAGAATTGCTAGTTCTTGCAGTAACAATAATAGAGCGTTTCTTCACAGTTATCTGGTCTTTAATAATGTTTTCATAACGTTAGCACAAAAACATTAATACTCCGTTCATGGAACATTTCTGAAACGTTTAGTTGGACGTTTAAAAGTAACGGCTAGTTTTAGAACGTTAAAGTAACGTTTGAAGAACGTAATGTCCCCTTAAACGAGAACTCCGGTCAATTTTAACATTGAGCTCATTTTTTTGTACATTTGGAGTGCTGTCAATACAGAGAACAACGACAAAAATCGGTGTTGCCTACAGCGTGTTATCCTCTTTTTAAAATTTGCACCCTGTTGACTTCAATGGGGCAAGTTTTAAACCTGCTTTTAGCCTCTTAACATCCTTGATGTGTCATTACAAGTGCCCAGGTCATGTGAGTGATTCCTTCAGAGTGAACACGGGTGAATCTGACTGCAGTAGATGTGAAAGAAATGAATAAAAATGAAGTTAATTCAGCCAGCGCACATACCTGTACATCCTGTTTTCGGTCAAAGTCCATAGTAGTCGATTGTCGAGTTCACGCGCGTGATCATAGGTACTAAACCAATGCGCGTGAACTCGACAATCGATTACTGTGGACTTTGACCGAAAACAGGATGTAAATACAGGTATGTGCGCTGGCTGAATAAACATCATTTTTATCCATATCTTTCACATCTACTGCAGTCAGATTCACCCGTGTTCACTCTGAAGGAATCACTCACATGACCTGGGCACTTGTAATGACACATCAAGGATGTTAAGAGGCTAAAAGCAGGTTTAAAACTTGCCCCATTGAAGTCAACAGGGTGCAGATTTTAAAAAGAGGATAACACGGTGTAGGCAACACCGATTTCTGTCGTTGTTCTCTGTATTGACAGCACTCCAAATCTACAAAAAAATGAGCTCAATGTTAAATGTGACCGGAGTTCTCCTTTAATGTTCACATTAGCAAGAAAAAACGTTTTTAAAAAAACTGGACGTTTTGAACATTCAGAAATAACGTTTGCATAACTGAATGGGAAGCAGAACCTTTCAGATCATATGTGTGAGTCTGCTGTGAGTCTCAGATGAGTGTGTGTGTGTGAGTCTCAGATGAGTGTGTGTGTGAGTCACAGATGAGTGTGTGTGTGAGTCTGCTGTGAGTCTCAGATGAGTGTGTGTGTGAGTCTGCTGTGAGTCTCAGATGAGTGTGTGTGTGAGTCGTGGCTCTGGGTGTTTCTGGAGATCAGGTGTAATCTGCTGTTTGTGTCATTACTGTAAACCGTATGATTAGTGTTTAACCGGTGTTCAGTTCTGAGGGAACCGGTAGTTAGTGAGTTACAGCTTTACAGAAAATCATGATGTTAAAGTTTCTAATATCTGAAGGTCTGAGAGTCTCAGTCTGAGCTGGACGGCTGGAGCATCAGCTGGAGGAGCTCTGCTGTTAGTGTCTGGGGGTTTATGAGAGTAGAAGTTGATGTTTAGGATCTAGCTCATAACGTGTCGTGGCGATGACAGACCTCATTACTGATGCGTCACATGATCAGAATGACATCATCAGATACGGCTCATGTTAGAGAGTTTGAGCTTCTCACCGAGCTGAAGCCGACGGCCTCCACGAGACACACGATACTGGGTTTATTCTGACGCTCTTCTGTGCTGCAGTGTTTCACGGCTAAAAACACCAAACAGTGATTTCAAGTAACTTGAGTTACGTTATCAGATTACTTTTTCAAGTAACTAGTAAAGTAACGCATTACTTAGTACAGTAACTCAGTTACTTTTTCAAGTAACTAGTAAAGTAACGCATTACTTAGTACAGTAACTCAGTTACTTTTTCAAATAAGTAACATAAGTTACTTTTTTATACAGTAATTGACTGACAGCTCTCCTGTCCTCAGAGGCGACTTTTTCTTCTCTTCCGTCTTGTTCTTCCGTTATCCAGAATAACAG
Source organism: Squalius cephalus (assembly GCA_022829025.1). Classification (NCBI taxonomy): domain Eukaryota; kingdom Metazoa; phylum Chordata; class Actinopteri; order Cypriniformes; family Leuciscidae; genus Squalius; species Squalius cephalus. Next base: position 45,007,105 of record CM040798.1, read on the forward strand.
CAGCTGAGAGGTTTGTTTAAGCGGCGCCCTCGAAGAAATTAATCAGCATAAACATTTTACTTTTTATCATCCTAAAAAAACAGCCTTACTCATTCTATACACTAAAACGATAAGATAAGACATATAAAATGAGTAATTTTAAATTGACAAATGTATTCATAGCTCAGACGAAATCATTGGCTCTGGTCCTAACTCCGCCTACGGTTTATGTAAATGAGAACATGTGGACATTCATTTCACTGCACATAATCAGGGCAGCAGTGTAAATGACAAATGAACTTTAAAGGTTAAAATGAATCAGACTGTTGTAAATCAGTTCTGCCGTTCACGTCTTTCTCTTCAGCTGATATTTGTGTTATTGTTGGACTTCTGAAGTTCATGGCAATATTAATACATTTTATATTGATTTTTAAGGACATTTTTGTTACTTGTGTACAGCGTCCTTGATGTAATGACGTAGTTTGGCTTCTCTTTCACACCAAACACAAGCAGTGTGTGTTTCATTCAGCACACGTATGAACAAAGGCCACGTTTTAACGTGTGCATGAAATGGATCTATTTTTGTAAAATAAAAATTAATGATCTTATTGTGAACATTTCATCCTGGCATGTTTAATGTTATAACTGGATCTTCTAGTCTTCTCTTATTCTCCAATCATTTAGTCCGCTTAAACTCCGCCCCTTCCTTACATTCACATTCAGACCCGCCTCCATTTTGAGTGACACGCCCACATCTCAACATCCAATCAACCGACAGTTAGAACAAAGCTCCGCCCTGTTTTTGTTCTCAGTAATCTGTTACAGTCGCTCTACATCAAATTATCTGTTAAGTCACAACTTGAATATTAATATTTAACCCTTTAAATAAAGAAATGACTTCAGTAGCGTGTTAGCCTTGCAACTGCAGTGGAAAGTTCACTGATATCCAGCACTGAAATTGTTGTTTTTGTGTGTCCGGACGTCAGTGCGATGACTTGAGTGACGTGTCTGTGATCTTGCTTGTCTCCTGCAGTCCCAGAAGTCCTGGATCGAACACACTTTCACCAGGAGGGAATGTGTCTATATTCTGCCCGTGTCGAAGGACCCGCACAGGTGCGTCACACACTCTTACACACCTGATCATGACCGGGTCGCACAGGTGCGTCACACACTCTTACACACCTGATCATGACCGGGTCGCACAGGTGCGTCACACACTCTTACACACCTGATCGTGACTGGGTCGCACAGGTGCGTCACACACTCTTACACACCTGATCATGACCGGGTCGCACAGGTGCGTCACACACTCTTACACACCTGATCATGACCGGGTCGCACAGGTGCGTCACACACTCTTACACACCTGATCATGACCGGGTCGCACAGGTGCGTCACACACTCTTACACACCTGATCATGACCGGGTCGCACAGGTGCGTCACACACTCTTACACACCTGATCGTGACCGGGTCGCACAGGTGCGTCACACACTCTTACACACCTGATCGTGACCGGGTCGCACAGGTGCGTCACACACTCTTACACACCTGATCATGACCGGGTCGCACAGGTGCGTCACACACTCTTACACACCTGATCGTGACTGGGTCGCACAGGTGCGTCACACACTCTTACACACCTGATCGTGACTGGGTCGCACAGGTGCGTCACACACTCTTACACACCTGATCATGACCGGGTCAAACTTCAGTGGAAAATCACACAGACTTACGAATCTAGAGACTAGTTGCTTAAAGTCTATGAACTAGTCTATTTATACAGAACATATTATACGCAGTACACACACACACTTATACACTCACCTAAAGGATTATTAGGAACACCTGTTCAATTTCTCATTAATGCAATTATCTAATCAACCAATCACATGGCAGTTGCTTCAATGCATTTAGGGGTGTGGTCCTGGTCAAGACAATCTCCTGAACTCCAAACTGAATGTCAGAATGGGAAAGAAAGGTGATTTAAGCAATTTTGAGCGTGGCATGGTTGTTGGTGCCAGACGGGCCGGTCTGAGTATTTCACAATCTGCTCAGTTACTGGGATTTTCACACACAACCATTTCTAGGGTTTACAAAGAATGGTGTGAAAAGGGAAAAACATCCAGTATGCGGCAGTCCTGTGGGTGAAAATGCCTTGTTGATGCTAGAGGTCAGAGGAGAATGGGCCGACTGATTCAAGCTGATAGAAGAGCAACTTTGACTGAAATAACCACTCGTTACAACCGAGGTATGCAGCAAAGCATTTGTGAAGCCACAACACGCACAACCTTGAGGCGGATGGGCTACAACAGCAGAAGACCCCACCGGGTACCACTCATCTCCACTACAAATAGGAAAAAGAGGCTACAATTTGCACGAGCTCACCAAAATTGGACAGTTGAAGACTGGAAAAATGTTGCCTGGTCTGATGAGTCTCGATTTCTGTTGAGACATTCAGATGGTAGAGTCAGAATTTGGCGTAAACAGAATGAGAACATGGATCCATCATGCCTTGTTACCACTGTGCAGGCTGGTGGTGGTGGTGTAATGGTGTGGGGGATGTTTTCTTGGCACACTTTAGGCCCCTTAGTGCCAATTGGGCATCGTTTAAATGCCACGCCCTACCTGAGCATTGTTTCTGACCATGTCCATCCCTTTATGACCACCATGTACCCATCCTCTGATGGCTACTTCCAGCAGGATAATGCACCATGTCACAAAGCTCGAATCATTTCAAATTGGTTTCTTGAACATGACAATGAGTTCACTGTACTAAAATGGCCCCCACAGTCACCAGATCTCAACCCAATAGAGCATCTTTGGGATGTGGTGGAACGGGAGCTTCGTGCCCTGGATGTGCATCCCACAAATCTCCATCAACTGCAAGATGCTATCCTATCAATATGGGCCAACATTTCTAAAGAATGCTTTCAGCATTGAAATCGTTCAGCATTGAATCAATGCAGTTCAGAATTAAGGCAGTTCTGAAGGCGAAAGGGGGTCAAACACAGTATTAGTATGGTGTTCCTAATAATCCTTTAGGTGAGTGTATATTATGTAAACACAAACTTTTATTTTGGATGCGATTAATCGTTGCCCAGCACCAGTTTTTAAACGTCGTGCCAACCACTCTTTAGCTTTAGCTTTAGCAACAGCGTGACGTTCACAATTGAACATTTGTGAAAGTGTGAGCTGTGTTTTGCAGATGCCTCCCGGGATGCCAGATCTGCCAGCAACTGGTGCGGTGAGTGTCCTCACACATGACATGTAGACGCTTTCACACACTCCGAGCGCGTGCTGATGTGTGTGTGTGTGTGTGTGTGTTTAGATGCTGCTGTGGACGGCTGGTTCGACAGCATGTGGGCTTCACGGCCACACTGGCGGTGAAATACTCAGACGTGCGCGTGTCCGAGGGCGAGCCGGATCTGGAGCAGTGGAGTGTGGAGAAACACACGGAGGAGAGTCCCACTGATGCTTACGGAGTCATCAACTTTCAGGGCGGATCGCATTCATACAGAGCCAAGGTATACACACTCACTCACTCACTCACTCACTCACACACACACACACACACACACTCACTCACTCACACACACACACACACTCTCACACACACACACACGCACACTGATTGTCGTGTCTCCGCAGTATCTGCGCCTGTCCTACGACTCGCGCCCCGAGGCCGTGCTGAGGCTCATGCTGAAGGAGTGGCAGATGGAGCTGCCGAAGATCGTCATCAGCGTTCACGGGGGAATCCAGAACTTCGACCTGCACCCGCGCATCAAACAGGTGGTGGGAAAAGGCCTGATCAAAGCTGCCGTCACCACCGGGGCCTGGATCCTGACCGGAGGGGTCAACACAGGTCACACACACTCAAACACACTCACACACACACACTGGGTTTCGCTGAGCTTGTTTACATTTACGACTTACAAATGAGGAGAGCAATAGAAGCAATTAAACTAACAATAGGGCAACAATATGCAAGTGCTGTGACGAGTCCCAGTTAGTCCAGCAGGGAACAGTCCAGCTGAAGGTCTGTGAAAGTGATTCTGTGTCTTTTTGGGATGATGCGCCACGAGACACTGTTCACCTGCAGAACACAAGCTTCTGGAGACACGTCGGTCTGAAGTAATGAGTTTAGGTATAGAGGACCAGAGCCAGTGGTTGTTCTGTAGGAAAACACCAGTGCAGGTTTAGGAGGAGAGGAGTGGCGTGTGTCTCTTCGGCTTGATAAACACACTCTTGCTGCAGAATCTGGATCAGTTGCAGAGGTTTAACAGATGCTGGAAGGAGAGAGCATTACAATAGTCCAGTCTGGATAGAACAAGAGCTTGGAGAAGGAGTTGTGTAGCTCCGATAGGATGGGCCTGATCCTCCTGGTGTTGTTTAGGGCAAATCTGCAGGACCGGCAGTTCTAGCAATGTGCTCTGTGAAGTTCAACTGATCATCAGTCACATCTCCAAGGTTCCTGGCTGTCCTGGATGAAGTTATGTATGATGAACAGCTGAAGCAGTGATAAACTAGATGATAACAGTGATGGGATAAACCATGTTTCTGAATGACAGACACTAGTGATGAATATAAATGTATACATATGTATATATTTGTGTGTGTGTATATATATATATGACAGTCTACAGTTTTCTTGTAGTGCTTTGAATGAAGTTTATTTTTCTGACCCCATTGACAGATATTTGTTCTTTAAGCACAAACCCGCTTCATTTTGCTTTCTAAAACACAAGATACTAGCAAAACTAATGGTCGACTCCAAAACTTTTCTGTCAGCTGAAAACATTTTAATATAAGTCACTCACACTCACACACACACACACACACTCGCTCTCTCACACACACATTCAGAGCCTCAGTTGAGTGACGCTTCTGAAACCAGACTGGTTGTTGTGTGTAAGAAAGGTAGAGACTTGGTTGAAAACGACTCAAGTATTTTAGCAATGATTGGAGGAAGGGATACCAGTCTGTAGTTTTATAAAAGTGCTGGATTTAGAGTGGCTTTCTTAAGCTGTGTGTGTGTGTGTGTGTGTGTGTGTGTGTGTGTGTGTGTGTGTGTGTGTGTTATATGTTTGTTCACAGCAGCAGTTACAGGATTAACTCTCATCATAATGACAGTCATTTGAGTTTAAAGATCAGGTCGAAGTGCTTTATTAGTGTTTACATACACACAGCGTCTCTAAACACACACACACACACACACACACACGCGCGCGCTGCAGTGAGAGGTCACGACCCCTCGAGGGTCACTGTAACTGCTGTGTGTTTTTCGCTGTGTTTTCCAGGTGTGGCCAAACATGTGGGTGATG
>CM040798.1:45017406-45037406 GCA_022829025.1 Squalius cephalus
TTATTATAGAGTTATGTTAACATTTAATCTTTTAGCTTTTAATTTTTGTACGTTTATTTGGTTTAAAAAATGAAACAAAAAAGTGGAGAAATAAAAAAAATAAAGTTTTTTTTAAGGGATTGTTCACCCAAAAACGCCCTCAATGACTTTGTTTCTTTCTTCTGTGAAATATAACAGATGTTTTGATAAACGATGGGAATCAAACATTGGACCCCATTGACTTTAATTATATGGACAAAAAACACGTTTCTTTAAATATCTTCTTTGGTGATGATTTTTTGCGTGAACTGTCTCTATAAGTTTAACTGCACTGTGAATGATAGTTCTGAGCATTTGGTTAAAGTGTGACTCTCTTAAAGTAAGTGTGTGTGTGTGTGTAGGTTGGTTCTCTGGAGCAGGCGATGTTGGATGCGTTAGTGATGGACCGTGTGGAGTTTGTTAAACTACTGATAGAGAATGGCGTCAGTATGCACCGATTCCTCACGATTACACGTCTGGAGGAGCTTTACAACACGGTACACACACACACACACACACACACACACATACACACACCTCAAATGATACTTGTGAAGATATGTTGCTCTTGAGTGTAAACTGAACTACTGAACGTTAATATTCTCACAGAAACAAACACCCACCAACCCCACGCTCTATCACCTGGTGAGAGACGTCAAACAGGTAAAGAGGAGCGACACGTGTGTGTCTTTCTCCAAACCAGTGGCTGTAAGAGGGAGACGTTGAGTTTCTCGTGTGTGTGTGTGTGTGTCCTACAGGGAAACCTCCCGCCCAACTATAAGATCACACTGATCGACGTGGGTCTGGTGATCGAGTTCCTGATGGGAGGAACGTATCGCTGCAACTACACACGCAAACGCTTCCGCATCATCTACAACAACCTGCACGGGAACAGCCGGGTAAATCAGACCTCACACTGGGAATATCCTAATCAGACCTCACACTGGGAATCTGGAAATCTGCTGTCTGGATGCAGACGTTCCCAAACACTCTTTAGTCCAATCCCTTTGAGTCCTTCTATTAAAGAAGTTCACTTTAAAATGAAAATTAGCCCATGATTTACTCTCCCTCAAGCAAAAAAGTGAATCTATCCATTCTATACTACTATTTCTCTTTCTCTCAGCGATCGGGGCGACACACGGGCAGCAGTTCCCATGAATCCTTCAGCATTCAGGCTGATAAAAAGGAGAAAACCCGACACAATCACTTCATAAAGACGGCTCAGCCCTACAAGCCTAAGGTAACGCAGGGGGTTCGTGAGAGAGTGTGAGAGAGCGTGAGTGTGAGGGAGTGTGAGGGAGTGTGAGGGAGTGTGAGAGGGAGTGTGAGAGTGAGTGTGAGAGTGAGTGTGAGAGTGAGAGTGAGTGTGAGAGTGAGAGTGAGTGTGAGAGTGAGAGTGAGTGTGAGAGTGAGTGTGAGAGTGAGTGTGAGAGTGAGTGTGAGAGTGAGTGTGAGAGTGAGTGTGAGAGTGAGTGTGAGAGTGAGTGTGAGAGTGAGTGTGAGAGTGAGTGTGAGAGTGAGTGTGAGAGTGAGTGTGAGAGTGAGTGTGAGAGTGAGTGTGAGAGTGAGTGTGAGAGTGAGTGTGAGAGTGAGTGTGAGAGTGAGAGTGAGAGTGAGAGTGAGAGTGAGTGTGAGTGTGAGAGTGAGAGTGAGTGTGAGAGTGAGTGTGAGAGTGAGTGTGAGAGTGAGTGTGAGAGTGAGTGTGAGAGTGAGTGTGAGAGTGAGAGAGTGAGTGTGAGAGTGAGAGTGAGAGTGAGAGTGAGTGTGAGTGTGAGTGTGAGAGTGAGAGTGAGTGTGAGTGTGAGAGTGAGTGTGAGTGTGAGAGTGAGAGTGAGTGTGAGAGTGAGTGTGAGAGTGAGTGTGAGAGTGAGTGTGAGAGTGAGTGTGAGAGTGAGTGTGAGAGTGAGTGTGAGTGTGAGTGTGTGAGTGTGGCCTCGTAGCCCACGAGAGTGAGAGTGAGAGTGAGTGTGAGAGTGAGTGTGAGAGTGAGTGTGAGAGTGAGTGTGAGAGTGAGTGTGAGAGTGAGTGTGAGAGTTAGTGTGAGAGTGAGTGTGAGAGTGAGTGTGAGTGTGAGAGTGAGTGTGAGAGTGAGTGTGAGAGTGAGTGTGAGAGTGAGTGTGAGAGTGAGTGTGAGAGTGAGTGTGAGAGTGAGTGTGAGAGTGAGTGTGAGAGTGAGTGTGAGAGTGAGTGTGAGAGTGAGTGTGAGAGTGAGTGTGAGAGTGAGTGTGAGAGTGAGTGTGAGTGTGAGAGTGAGTGTGAGAGTGAGTGTGAGTGTGAGTGTGAGTGTGAGAGTGAGTGTGAGTGTGAGATTGTGAGTGTGGCCTCGTAGCCCACGAGAGTGAGAGTGAGAGTGAGTGTGAGTGTGAGTGTGAGAGTGAGAGTGAGTGTGAGAGTGTGAGTGTGTGTGAGTGTGAGTGAGTGTGAGTAAGTGTGAGTGAGTGTGAGTGAGTGTGAGAGTGAGTGAGTGTGAGTGAGTGTGAGTAAGTGTGAGTGAGTGTGAGTGAGTGTGAGAGTGTGAGTGAGAGTGAGTGTGAGTGTGAGAGTGTGAGTGAGTGAGAGTGAGTGAGAGTGTGTGAGAGTGTGTGAGAGTGTGTGAGAGAGTGTGAGAGAGTGTGAGGGAGTGTGAGGGAGTGTGAGAGAGTGAGAGTGTGAGTGCGTGTGAGAGTGTGAGTGAGTGAGAGTGAGTGAGAGTGAGTGAGAGTGAGTGAGAGTGAGTGAGAGTGTGTGAGAGTGTGTGAGAGTGTGTGAGAGTGTGTGAGAGTGTGTGAGAGTGTGTGAGAGTGTGTGAGAGTGTGTGAGAGTGTGTGAGAGTGTGTGAGTGAGAGTGAGTGAGAGTGTGTGAGTGAGTGTGAGTGAGTGTGAGAGTGTGAGAGTGTGAGTGAGTGTGAGTGAGTGTGAGTGAGTGTGAGTGAGTGTGAGTGAGTGTGAGTGAGTGTGAGTGAGTGTGAGTGAGTGTGAGAGTGTGAGAGTGAGTGAGTGTGAGAGAGTGTGAGGGAGTGTGAGGGAGTGTGAGGGAGTGTGAGAGAGTGAGAGTGTGAGTGAGTGTGAGTGAGGGAGTGTGTGTATCTCTACTCTAACCGTCTGGTCGTGCCTCAGCCGGACTCGGCGTCAGAGCAGCAGAAGAAGAAGAGCCGAGAGGAGGTGGTGGACATCGACGATCCCGAGACTCGACGCTTCCCGTACCCGTTCAACGAGCTGCTGGTGTGGGCCGTGCTCATGAAGAGGCAGAAGATGTCCCTGTTCTTCTGGCAGCACGGAGAGGAGTCCACCGCCAAAGCCCTGGTGGCCTGCAAACTGCTGCGCTCCATGGGCTACGAGGCCAAGAAGAGCGACGTGGTGGACGACACCTCGGAGGAGCTGAAGGAGTATTCCAAGTGAGTCACGGTCAGGGCTGAATCGAAAATACTTGAGGTCAGGAATCGGATACTTGTTATGAAATTAACATTTCGATTCCTCTTATTGATTCCTCTGTGAACATTTCAATATGACTTTAAGCCACTCAAGCGCGAGAGACTCAGTTTTCTGTGTTTTTCACAGATGTGTATCAGTATATTGGATCCGTGCAGCTCTTAAAGTGACAGTAGTCTAATATTCCTGCAGCCGTCTCTATAATAACAATAATCAAACAGCAAAAGACAGAGAAAATTCACTCATTCTTCACTGAATAACTTTTGTAATTATTTATAATGTACATTTTATTTATAAAGTGCAGTTATTTTACATTTGATTACAGTTTCTGAACCTGAAAATCTTAAAACACTGTTTATTTCAATCGTTTCTTTGTTCAGTTGTGTCTATTTGTTGCAAAAAAATGATTTGCTCTTTTTTAATTACAGAGTGTTTACTTGTCTTTAATAAAGCTTGAAGTTTATATTAGTTTGGCTAGTTGTTTTTCCAGTGTGTTTTCACAGGCAAACGCTCCTTGTGTAAGTGTTCTTTAGCTTGTTGATTTTTGTTTATGATATTCAGCTACAATTAAATCGTTTGCAATAAGACTAAATAAAAATGACATCTACGTTTTTTTTATTTATTTATTATTATTTTTTTAATCTTATTAGAATCGAAATCGGAATCATTAAAATTCAAACGATTCCCAACCCTCGTCACGATCAGTCCGAGAATCAGAGTCTAATGCTGGAAATGAAGCTCAAAGTGAATCTGAACTGTGCTGTCGAAAACGATCTGAATTGTCACCTTTGTCGCCACTGGCTTTTGGCTTTAGTTGGGGCCATTTAATTTAATATTCAACAATATTATTGATCTCCTGCACTGACACCATTATATGAGAACTGAACTGAGCTGGACGATGACATCACGGCTTCCTCCAGAGCGGATATATATATAAATATAAATAAATGAACATTAATAACTTTTTCACAACAAAAATTAAACATCTCTGAACTTCCTTAAGCTGGACTGTGATGCTATTTTCTTCTGGAAACAAACTTTGTTGCATTGTTAGTAAATCAAGCGCTGTATAAATAAACCATGACACTGTTGTCTTCCAGAGCTGCTGAATCTGAACGAGCTCATATTTGATGATGTGCATTATTGATTCTGTTCATTACGGTGAAGCTGTACGGCATGAAGTGCTGTAGTGATGACGGTGTGTGTGTGTGTGTGTCAGTGAGTTCGGCACGCTGGCGGTGGATCTGCTGGAGCAGTCGTTCCGGCAGGACGAGACGATGGCCATGAAGCTGCTGACGTACGAGCTGAAGAACTGGAGCAACTCCACGTGTCTGAAGCTGGCGGTGTCGTCGCGGCTCCGGCCCTTCGTGGCTCACACCTGCACACAGATGCTGCTGTCCGACATGTGGATGGGCCGCCTCAACATGCGCAAGAACTCCTGGTACAAGGTACAGCGCACTGATTACACTCATCATGCAGTCAGCAGGCGGCAGGGGCGACATGGACTATATCACCATATCTTCTGGCAGGGTTGCACAATTAATCGCAATGAAACCGCTCGCGATGTGGCAAAGGCTGCGATTATTTTATGCATGACTGATCGGTAGCAAGCGCTGCTCCATCTGAACACCAGAGGGCGTCTCACACACACACACACACACACACATATCCCTCTGTACACCAGAGGGCGTCTCACACACACACACACACACACACACACACACACACACACACACATCCCTCTGAACACCAGAGGGCGTCTCACACACACACACACACACACACACACACACACACACACATCCCTCTGTACACCAGAGGGCGTCTCACACACACACGCCAAATATGCCCCGCAGAAGTACGATAACACACATCATTTTCTGGTATTCATTGCGATAACAACATCAATGACGATATGAATATAGTACCATTCACGATTCATGAGAGCCTCAGAAACACAAACATTGATCTAAAGTAAAACACACCCATCATCAAATAGGCTCTTATAATATACCAATTACATAAAAAACTGTTAAAATCCAAACACCAGCCCTTGCCGAAGTGGAGAAGTTGCAGATATACGTTTATTCTGTAGAAGTGCAGAGAAACACCAAGAAGAATTACACCCAATAATAATTCAACTTAATTACAAGTTTGAAATGTAAAAAATGAACTATAATACTGATGATGATGATACGCATCCCTTTATTGTGAAGTGTAAGAATGCTTTGGTTTATGTGTGTGTGTGTGTGTGTGTGTGTGTGCAGGTGATCCTGAGCATCCTCGTTCCTCCTGCCATCCTCTTGCTGGAGTACAAGACCAAAGCGGAGATGTCCCACATTCCCCAGTCCCAGGACGCCCACCAGAGCATGGAGGACAGCGAGCACAACCTGCAGAACCCCGACGACATACAGATGGTAAACGCACACCCTGAGGAGATGTTTAACGCGCTCCACGGCTGATAACGTGCCTTGGCCGGCGCTCTGCCCACTGATCCTCAGAAAACTGTCAATCTTTACACAAGTGTGTGTTTTCAAGTGTTCTTGCACAATCGCACTGGAACAAATGATCTGTGTTTCTGTCTCGTTCTCCAGCACTAATATCTAAACATTCTTACATCAAGAGACATTTACTGGAGAAGCGAAATGACTGAAGATATTATTTACTGAAAGGTTTAGGCTTAGAACAAGAACTAATATCTGCCAATGTCAGAAAAATAATGTTGTTTTCCCTTTAAATTAAGTTTATTTATTTTTCTGACCTCACTGACAGATATTTGTTCTTGTTTTAAGCATAAACTCACTTTTTTCAGTAAACAAGACTTAATATCTTCAGTCATTTCGCTTCTCCAGTAAATGTCTCTTGATTAAAGAATGTTTAGATATTTTAGATATACCAGACAGAAACCCTGAGGAAGAACATCATTAAGTCTTGTTTACTGAAAAAAGGTTTGTGCTTAAAACAAGAACAAAATAATCTTGTTTTCCCTTTGAATTAGGGTTATTTTTCTGACTCCATTGGCAGATATTTGTTCTTGTTTTAAGCACAAACTTAATTTTCATACATTTTTCAGTAAACAAAACTTAATATCTCCAGTAAATGTCTTGATTTAAGAATTTGTTTGTATTTGTGCTGGAAAACGGGACAGGAACCCTGAGGAACAGCATCTGCACTTGTTGCAGTGTTTTGACAGCTGTGTGTTTGTGTGTCAGGATGTGTTTAAGGAAGTGCGTATGAACGAGAACGCAGAAATGAAATGTGAATCGGAGGTCCACGTCCGCTCGCGCCGATTACCCATCACTCGCAAGTTCTACGCGTTTTACCACGCGCCCATCGTCAAGTTCTGGTTCAACACGGTACGTATGACTCTTTTCTCACGCTCTCTGTGTGTGTGTGTGTGTGTGTGTGTGTGTGTGTGTGTGTGTGTCATCTCCAACTCTTTAATAAGTGTTCTGTATTGTGGTTCCCATGCGATAGTATCAGAGACACTCGTCCCTGCATAAACTCTCTGTGTTACACAGATAAACATCTCAGAACTAGTGGAAGGTTTACTAGTGACATTTCAACCGTGTGTGTGTGTGTGTGTGTGTGTGTGTGTGTGTGCAGCGCTGGTTGATCATTCATCTGTTGTTTCTCATAAGCTGAAGTGTGTTAAGGTGAATGTGAATTAAAGTTTTTCTGAAAAGCAAATGATTGTGTGTGTGTGTGTGTGTGTGTGTGTGTGTGTGTGTGTGTGTGTGATCTGAATCATCATGACTCTTTGATCGCTCGGCCACAGTAAACAATTCTTGAGCAACTGCGCAATCGGGTCAAACACACAACTGATACCTAGAGTTCTGTGATGCAGAAAATCCAGTCATAGAATTTACTGTAAAGCAAATGTCACAGAATTTGGATTAATAAATCAAAAGTACATTAAATGAAATACACACAGAAACTCACTTCTTCAGTAGAAACCACCAAATAAATGATTGGCTTAACCTGAAAAAATTATGACAGAAATGCAATGCACTTTAGTAAAGGAATTGTTTCATTTGGTTATAATTGAAAATAGTTATTGAATTAATTTGATTATCACCGTTTATTTTGTTGACTATCATAAAACACAGAACAGAGAAAAATTAACAGAATTTGGTGACAAAATCAAATGGATTTCATAGACATTTGATCTAAATCCAGAAGACTGATGCAGTCTGTGTTTATTGCCCGTCTCTCTGATACTTGATTGTGATCATATTTGTCTCTCTAAACTGTATAATTGGCCCTTCATGAAGACTGGCTGAGCGTGATCTGCTGTGTGTCTGTGAGGAGATCTGAGCTCTAGCGAAGCTTCACTCTTCATGCTCAACACTGTCTTCATATGCTTGTATAAAATAGTTTTGTGTGTTGCAGCTCTTTTATATCGGGTTCCTGATGCTGTATTCATTCGTGGTGTTGGTGAAAATGGAGCCCCTTCCGTCTCCTCAGGAGTGGATCGTCATTCTGTACATCTTCACGCTCGCGGTGGAGAAGATACGAGAGGTGTGTGTGTGTGTGTGTTCAGATGTTTGAGTGGGGCAGATCATAAACGTTTCATTTTTTGAGCAGCATTTGTTACAATCCAACGAGTTTCGGCTGAGCGTTAACCCATCCTTCTGATGATTGTCTGTATTGTGTGTATTTGTGTGTTTCCTCTCTAGATGTTCATGTCTGAAGGAGGGAAAATCAGTCAGAAGATTAAAGTGTGGTTCAGTGACTACTTCAACATTTCTGACTTCCTGGCCATCCTAATGTTCTTCGTGGGCTTCGGTCTGCGCTTCGGCGATCCTAACGTGTCTGTCGCGGGCCGGATCGTTTACTGCTTGAACATCATCTTCTGGTACGTGCGGCTGCTGGATATCCTGGCTGTCAATCAGCAGGCGGGGCCGTACGTCATGATGATCGGGAAGATGGTGAGCGCTTGTGAAGAGTGTTGTGGGTGTTGCGTTACAAGTAACGGCATTATGTAATCAGATGACTTTTTTTAATGTTACAAGTAATGGCCATTACGTAATAAGATAACTTTTTTTAATGTTACAAGTAACAGCCATTACGTAATCAGATAAAAAAAAATGTAACAAGTAACGCATTACAAGTAATGGACATTATGTAATCAGATTACTTTTTTAATGTAACAAGTAATGTATTACAAGTAACGGCATTATGTAATCAGATTACTTTTATAATGTTACAAGTAACGGCCATTACATAATCAGATTAAAAAAAAATTGTGTAACAAGCAACGCATTACAAGTAATGGGCATTATGTAATCAGATTACTTTTTTAATGTAACAAGTAATGTATTACAAGTAACGGCATTATGTAATCAGATTACTTTTATAATGTTACAAGTAACGGCCATTTCGTAATCAGATAACTTTTTTAATGTTACAAGTAACGGCCATTACGTAATCAGATTTTAAAAAATTGTGTAACAAGCAACGCATTACAAGTAATGGGCATTATGTAATCAGATTACTTTTTTAATGTTACAAGTAACGGCCATTACGTAATCAGATAAAAAAAATTATGTAACAAGCAACGCATTACAAGTAACAGGCATTACATTATAAGATAACTTTTTTTAATGTAACAAGTAACGCATTACAAGTAACGGCCATTACGTAATCAGATTATTTATTTAATGTAACAAGTAATGCATTACAAGTAACAGGCATTACGTAATCTGACAACTTTTATAATGTAACAAGTAACGCATTACAACAGTATCATAACATTACTTTTAAAAATAACTTTCCCCATCACTGCTGATGAACTCATGCAGTGTTGAGTACTTGTTGTCGATCGGTGTGTTTGTTCGCTCTTTGCACAGGTGGCCAACATGTTCTATATCGTGGTCATTATGGCTGTTGTGCTGCTGAGTTTTGGGGTTCCTCGTAAAGCCATTTTGTACCCAAATGAGGAGCCTTCATGGACTTTGGCCAAAGATGTGGTTTTCCAGCCCTACTGGATGATGTACGGTGAAGTTTATGCGTACGAGATTGACGGTAAACCCCTGGAGACTCGCACACAGAACAAAACAAAACTAGCGTTAGCACAACATTTATCTAACATTACAATCAAACACTTTTAAACCCTTTCCAAATTCTCATGACTGTAACGTGGGAGAAAACTAACCAACCCTAACTAACCCGAACCCTAAGTTCTGCTAAAGCATCATTAAATTAACGGAAAACACTTTACAATAAGGTTTCATTTGTTAACATTAGTTAACTCTCATGAACTAACAATAATAAATTCTGTAGAAGTATTTTTCAATCTTAGTTGATGTTGATTTCAGCATTGCTAAAATTAAAAGTTGTATGTAGCACATAGTAATGCTAGTGATGTCATCAGCCTCAGTTACATGTGGCGTGTGTGTTTGCAGTGTGTGCGAACTCGAGCGAGGATCACGCTAAGCAGCTGTGTAACACGGGAGTGTGGCTGACGCCGCTGCTGCAGGCTGTCTATCTGTTCGTCCAGTACATACTGATGGTGAACCTGCTCATCGCCTTCTTCAAGTGAGTGACCCGCCGCTACGCCCGCCCGCCCGCGCATGCGTGTGTTCTCCGCTCGTCATGATAACTGACCGTGCCGTTTCTCTGCAGTAACGTATACCTGCAGGTGAAGTCCATATCTAACCTGGTGTGGAAGTATCAGCGCTACCACTTCATTATGGCGTATCACGACAAGCCCATTCTGCCGCCGCCGCTGATTCTGCTCAGCCACATGGCGTCGGTCCTGTCGTCCATCTGCAGGAAGAGGAAGAAGGACAGCAGCACCTACGGACCAAGTAACCTGTCTAAAACCATGTTACACTGACAGTTACACTAACTGTTACACTGACTGTTGCACGAGTTACACTGTTACACTGACAGTTTCATGGTTACGATTACACTGACAGTTACGCTGTTACATTGACTGTTACACAAGTTACACTGACAGTTACATGAGTTACACTGACTGTTACACAAGTTACACTGACAGTTACATGAGTTACACTGACTGTTACACAAGTTACACTGTTAGTTACATGGTTACAATTACACTGACAGTTACGCTGTTACACTGACAGTTACACGAGTTACACTGACAGTTACATGAGTTACACTGACTGTTACACAAGTTACACTGACAGTTACACAAGTTACACTGTTACACTGTCAGTTACATGGTTATGATTACACTGACAGTTACGCTGTTGCACTGACTGTTACACGAGTTACACTGACAGTTACATGAGTTACACTGACTGTTACACGAGTTACACTGACAGTTACATGAGTTACACTGACTGTTACACGAGTTACACTGACAGTTACACTAACAGTTATACTGACAGTTGCACGAGTTAAACTGTTACACTGACAGTTGCACGAGTTACACTGACTGTTACACGAGTTACACTGACAGTTACACTAACAGTTATACTGACAGTTGCACGAGTTACACTAACTGTTACACTGACAGTTGCTCGAGTTACACTGACAGTTGCACGAGTTACACTGACAGTTGCATGAGTTACACTGACTGTTACACTGACAGTTGCACAAGTTACACTGACTGTTACACGAGTTACACTGACTGTTACACTGACAGTTGCACAAGTTACACTGACAGTTGCACGAGTTACACTGACAGTTGCACGAGTTACACTGACAGTTGCACGAGTTACACTGACAGTTACATGAGTTACACTGACTGTTACACGAGTTACACAAGTAACATGGACAGTTACACGGACAGTTACACTGGCAGTTACGCTGTTACACTGTCTTAAATATCTTAAATGGTATAACATTAGTCTTAATTATCATTTCAGGATATCTGAAATTTGGGGTTCAAAAACCAGGAATCGCCATATAGCTTGATGTCAATATTAAATTTCAAAAGGCGATGATTTAATTGATTTGGCCGTATGGTATTCATTTTATTTGTGCTGTTTAAAGAAAAGCTTTAAACGTGATGCCCTGTTTGCCCGCAGAGCTCTTCCTGACCGAGGAGGACCAGAAGAAGCTGCACGATTTCGAGGAGCAGTGCGTAGAGACGTACTTCCACGAGAAAGACGATCAGTTTCACTCTGGGAGTGAAGAGAGAATCAGACTCACGTCCGACAGGTCTGGGAGATTTGTACAGAAGACTATATGTCATTACTCTTCAGATTAATTTAGTCCACGTTTTGTTCTCATCTGATAGTGTCAGTGCAATATTACTGAATATTAAGTGGCTATTAAACTGTAGAACTTTAATATGGTGAAAGTAGATTTGGAGAAGAGTCTACATGAACATAAATATCCTGTGTGTGTGTTTCAGGGTGGAAACGATGTGTGTGCAGCTGAAGGAGGTTGGAAACAAGGTGAACTTCATCAAGCGCTCTTTGCACACGCTGGACTCTCAGATCGGACACCTGCAGGACCTCTCGGCGCTCACGGTGGACACGCTAAAGGCGCTAACAGCCCAGCGCGCGTCTGAGGCTAGCAAAGTGCACAACCAGATCACGCGTGAGCTCAGTGTCTCCAAGAACCTGGTGCCCGACCTGACGGGACACTCGAAGTCGAGCGCGCTGGTGCGCTGCAGTGTGGGGTTCCTGCCGCCCGCCGCTAGCATAGCAGAGTCGCTGTTCGGGGGCGGAGCCGAAGGGCCTCAGGGGGCGGAGCTTCCTTTGAGCCTGGATAGACGCGCTCCGTTCCCAGTCGAGTTGGGATCCTCGAGCTGCGCCTTCCCACAGTCGCTAACGCGCTTTCACTCGCACAGACGCTCCATTCGCTCAGACACGGGTCATGGCAGCCTCGTTAGCGCTCCAGCGGCATCGGCTACGTTCTTCGTCAGCACGCCGTCACAGCTTGCAGACTCCAGGCACTCGCAGACGGAGCCATCGCACAGCGCCGTGGAGTTCGGGGCCTTCGTGGGTGAGTATGAGGAGAGTGTTGATGAAGGCCTGCCAGTGCTGGTCATAAGTGAGCCCGGGTGTGAGGGATACGTGAATCATGCCTTCTCTGATGATGATGATGATGATGATGATGAGGTTAGAGAGCAAGACCTCACCACTGACCGGCCCGACAGAAACACGCCGCTCCCGGGTCTCCCTCGGGCCCCTGAGCTCCGGCCCCGGCGCTTCACGAAGGACGGCCGCTGCAGACGTGCGCTACACAGGCTCAGGCAGAGAACCGGAGGTTTGGCTTCGGTCCACCACTGGGAATCGGGGATAAATGACGCATAACCCCGCCCTAACCTTGACCCTTGACCCTCTGCATGCCCCTGTGTGTGTTAAGGCCCCGATATACTCACGCCGAAGTTCTTTGCTTGGGGTTAAAAAGAAGTTTGAAATACCTTAGCAACGATATACTGTTAGCGAACAACCCAACGCCTTCCACATTTAGATGAACATGTAAATATGTGCGGCGCTTTATGTAACAAGTAACGTTCATTGCGTAATCAGATTACTTTTTTTTAATGTAACGAGTAAAGTAATGCATTGCTTTATAAATTTGCCATCCACATTTAGATGAATATGTAAATATGTGCTGCGCTTAAAACAGCGGTTGAGAAAGCGTCTGATCATCCACGTTTATTTAAGACAACACTTCATACAATAGATTGCTTTAAAGCAGCAGATTAAAAGTATTAAACATGAGAAACTCCAGACACAAACTCGTTCCGTCCTGATTTTGTAGGAAATGACATCACAGCAGTTAGGGTCAGGGATTTCGTCTGAAGTGTATCGGGGCCTTTCGAGAGGGTGAGACGGGTGACCTCTGACCTCAGGTGGTTTCATCTCAACCGGTCCCTTTTTACTAAACGTCCCTCGGGAGTGAATAAAGTGCTGTCGTGTGTGTGTGTGTGTGTGTGTGTGTGTGCGGTAGACTCCACTAACCCGGGCTGGTGCTGGTTTGGGGTTTGGTTCGAGACGGGTATTAATCAGTGTCACCAGAGGGAAACATTTCACATGGTGACTGTGATCCACTGATCAAGGGTTTAAATGCCTTTGGACTCATTCTGCCATTTTTGTCTAAAGGTCACAAGGACGAGCCTGAGGGTCACAAGGACGAGCCTGAGGGTCAGAGGTCGTTCCCTAAGGAGAGCGCGGTGAGCGGTCGTCAGTCCAGTCCGTCCAGAAAGGCTCGAGATGTGGTCAGTGTAGCTCTAAACGCTAAAGATGCCGCGGTTCCCTCAGGAGTGTCCCAATCCCGATGGATGTTGTGTGTGTTTTTCTGCAGCCGGTGTCGCAGGGTCACATGAGGACGGTGAACTCGTACGCCGGATTCACAGAGTTCGACAGAAACCCTTCCTTCTTGCATCCAGAGTCCAGTGAGTTGCACACACGCTGATGACATCATGAGCACAGATCTCACGCTGAACTCCTTTACACACTCATTTTAAAGGAGTCGTTCACTTCAGAGTATAAATCTCCTGATAGTTTACTCTCCCCCTCGTCATCCAAGATGTTCATGTGTTTCTGTCTTCAGTGGAAAAGAAATGAAGGTTTCTGAGGAAAACACTCCAGGATGTTCCTCCATATAGTGTCTTCAATGGGGTCCAACGGGTCGAAGGTCCAGATGTGAGTTTCAGTGCAGCTTCAAAGTCTCGACACGATCCAGCCGAGGAATAAGAGTCTCATCTAGACAAACCAGCGGACATTTTAGAACAAATAAACATTTATATACTTTATAACCACAGATGCTGGTCTTGCTCTCGCTGTGATGCGACACACATTACGTAATCAGGGTGAAAGGTCAAGCGGGACGTAGGCGTAAGAACCGACCCAGTGTTTACTAAGAGAACCTGCAAAGACTGAGTCTAACGCCATTTACAAAAAAACTAATAAATAAAAGGTAAAACGACGATTTCGGACGAACCGAAACTGACATCTGGACCTTCGACCCGTTGGACCCCATTGAAGACACTATATGGAGGAACATCCTGGAGTGTTTTCCTCAGAAACCTTCATTTCTTTTCCACTGAAGAAAGAAACACATGAACATCTTGGATGACGTGGGGGAGAGTAAACTATCAGGAGATTTAAACTCTGAAGTGAAATAATCCTTTAAGTGTGCGTCCGATCTCTTTATGTGTGTGTGTGTGTGTTTCAGCGCTCAGTAAGCAGGAGAGGACGCGTGTGTCGCTGGAGGACGTCTCGCGCTACGAGGATCTGCTGTCGGTCAGTCAAACACTCAATCACGATCTTAAGGGGAAAAAAACAATTGGTGTAGACGCCATTTACGTCCAGAAACTGCTAGTAAATTTTAAATTTAATTTCAAAGTAAACAAATGTTTTACTGATATCTTAATGTCTTCTATTAATTTTTCTTTACTCACACACACTGTTTGTCTTTTATTCTCAGGGTAAATCAGCTCAATCCAGCAAACTGTGAGTAACTGTCCTGGTGACATCATTGTGTGTGAAACTAATTAACTCATGCAGTGATTGTGTTTTTATAAATGATTGTTGCGGTCACTCAGTTTACTCTAGTCATTAATGTTTTTCTTGCTTTTCTCTCATTGTGTTCAGGAGTCCAGGAGACGACATCTCGAACAGTGAGTGTTTCATCACATCTAATGATCAGCCGATGCAGAAACATCCTGACTGAACATGTCTAACCGCTGTGTGTGTGTGTGTGTGTGTGTGTTTCAGCTGCAGCGGGTCTGTACGCCGCCCGTCACACACACCTGGGCGCACGCAAGGACTGTAAGTCTGACCCCTGCTGGTCCGTCTCAGCGCTGCACACACACTCACTGGCTGCGTTTCAAATAACCCGTTAGTAATGGGAAAACGCCTTAATCGACCCGACTGAAAGGGGAGTTTAGTCCTTTTCTAATCCAATCGAGAGAACATGAACACACTAATGATGATAGACAGTAATGACGTAGAAGTAGCGTAATGATGTTGAAATAGCGTAATGACGTAGAAGTAGCGTAATGACGTAGAAATAGCGTAATGACGTAGAAGTAACGTAATGACGTAGAAGTAGCGTAATGATGTTGAAATAGCGTAATGATGTTGAAATAGCGTAATGACGTAGAAGTAGCGTAATGACGTAGAAGTAGCGTAATGATGTTGAAATAGCGTAATGACGTAGAAGTAGCGTAATGACGTAGAAGTAGCGTAATGACGTAGAAATAGCGTAATGACGTAGAAGTAGCGTAATGATGTAGAAGTAACGTAATGACTGAGAAGTAGCGTAATGACGTAGAAGTAGCGTAATGACGTAGAAGTAGCGTAATGACGTAGAAGTAGCGTAATGACGTAGAAATAGCGTAATGACGTAGAAGTAACGTAATGACGTAGAAGTAGCGTAATGACGTAGAAGTAGCGTAATGACGTAGAAGTAGCGTAATGACGTAGAAGTAGCGTAATGACGTAGAAGTAGCGTAATGACGTAGAAGTAGCGTAATGACGTAGAAATAGCGTAATGACGTAGAAATAGCGTAATATGACGTAGAAATAGCGTAATGACGTAGAAGTAGCGTAATGACGTAAAAGTAGCGTAATGACATAGAAATAGCGTAATGACGTAGAAGTAGCGTAATGACGTAGAAATAGCGTAATGACGTAGAAATAGCGTAATGACGTAGAAGTAGCGTAATGACGTAGAAATAGCGTAATGACGTAGAAGTAGCGTAATGACGTAGAAATAGCGTAATGACTTAAAAGTAGCGTAATGACGTAAAAGTAGCGTAATGACGTAAAAGTAGCGTAATGACGTAGAAGTAGCGTAATGACGTAGAAATAGCGTAATGACGTAGAAATAGCGTAAGCGTAATGACGTAGAAGTAACGTAATGACGTAGAAATAGCGTAATGACATAGAAATAGCGTAATGACGTAGAAGTAGCGTAATGACGTAGAAATAGCGTAATGACGTAGAAGTAGCGTAATGACGTAGAAGTAGCGTAATGACGTAGAAGTAGCGTAATGACGTAGAAATAGCGTAATGACGTAGAAATAGCGTAAGCGTAATGACGTAGAAGTAACGTAATGACGTAGAAATAGCGTAATGACATAGAAATAGCGTAATGACGTAGAAATAGCGTAATGACGTAGAAGTAGCGTAATGACGTAGAAATAGCGTAATGACGTAGAAGTAGCGTAATGACGTAGAAATAGCGTAATGACGTAGAAGTAGCGTAATGACGTAGAAATAGCGTAATGACGTAGAAGTAGCGTAATATGACGTAGAAATAGCGTAATGACGTAGAAGTAGCGTAATGACGTAAAAGTAGCGTAATGACGTAGAAATAGCGTAAGCGTAATGACGTAGAAGTAACGTAATGACGTAGAAATAGCGTAATGACATAGAAATAGCGTAATGACGTAGAAATAGCGTAATGACGTAGAAGTAGCGTAATGACGTAGAAATAGCGTAATGACGTAGAAGTAGCGTAATGACGTAGAAATAGCGTAATGACGTAGAAGTAGCGTAATGACGTAGAAATAGCGTAATGACGTAGAAGTAGCGTAATATGACGTAGAAATAGCGTAATGACGTAGAAGTAGCGTAATGACGTAAAAGTAGCGTAATGACATAGAAATAGCGTAATGACGTAGAAGTAGCGTAATGACGTAGAAATAGCGTAATGACGTAGAAGTAGCGTAATGACGTAGAAATAGCGTAATGACGTAGAAGTAGCGTAATGACGTAGAAATAGCGTAATGACGTAGAAGTAGCGTAATATGACGTAGAAATAGCGTAATGACGTAGAAGTAGCGTAATGACGTAAAAGTAGCGTAATGACATAGAAATAGCGTAATGACGTAGAAGTAGCGTAATGACGTAGAAATAGCGTAATGACGTAGAAATAGCGTAATGACGTAGAAGTAGCGTAATGACGTAGAAGTAGCGTAATGACGTAGAAGTAGCGTAATGACGTAGAAATAGCGTAATGACGTAGAAATAGCGTAAGCGTAATGACGTAGAAGTAACGTAATGACGTAGAAATAGCGTAATGACATAGAAATAGCGTAATGACGTAGAAATAGCGTAATGACGTAGAAGTAGCGTAATGACGTAGAAATAGCGTAATGACGTAGAAGTAGCGTAATGACGTAGAAATAGCGTAATGACGTAGAAGTAGCGTAATGACGTAGAAATAGCGTAATGACGTAGAAGTAGCGTAATATGACGTAGAAATAGCGTAATGACGTAGAAGTAGCGTAATGACGTAAAAGTAGCGTAATGACATAGAAATAGCGTAATGACGTAGAAGTAGCGTAATGACGTAGAAATAGCGTAATGATGTAGAAATAGCGCAATGACGTAGAAGTAGCGTAATGACGTAGAAATAGCGTAATGACGTAGAAGTAGCGTAATGACGTAGAAATAGCGTAATGACTTAAAAGTAGCGTAATGACGTAAAAGTAGCGTAATGACGTAGAAGTAGCGTAATGACGTAGAAATAGCGTAATGACGTAGAAATAGCGTAAGCGTAATGACGTAGAAGTAACGTAATGACGTAGAAATAGCGTAATGACATAGAAATAGCGTAATGACGTAGAAGTAGCGTAATGACGTAGAAATAGCGTAATGACGTAGAAGTAGCGTAATGACGTAGAAGTAGCGTAATGACGTAGAAATAGCGTAATGACGTAGAAATAGCGTAAGCGTAATGACGTAGAAGTAACGTAATGACGTAGAAATAGCGTAATGACATAGAAATAGCGTAATGACGTAGAAATAGCGTAATGACGTAGAAGTAGCGTAATGACGTAGAAATAGCGTAATGACGTAGAAGTAGCGTAATGACGTAGAAATAGCGTAATGACGTAGAAGTAGCGTAATGACGTAAAAGTAGCGTAATGACGTAGAAGTAGCGTAATGACGTAGAAATAGCGTAAGCGTAATGACGTAGAAGTAACGTAATGACGTAGAAATTCTTCATGTCATTCTTCATGTTCTGAAGAAGAAAAAGAAAAAAGAAAAAGAATAAAGTTCATTCATTCATTCAAAAATAGCGTAAGCGTAATGACGTAGAAGTAACGTAATGACGTAGAAATAGCGTAATGACATAGAAATAGCGTAATGACGTAGAAATAGCGTAATGACGGAGAAGTAGCGTAATGACGGAGAAGTAGCGTAATGACGTAGAAATAGCGTAATGACGTAGAAATAGCGTAATGACGTAGAAGTAGCGTAATGACGTAGAAATAGCGTAATGACGTAGAAGTAGCGTAATGACGTAGAAATAGCGTAATGACGTAACACACACATCAACCAGATCTCATGTTTAACGTTCATGCTAACACTACGTTCAGATTCATCAATCGGGATGAATTCAGTCCAATTAAAAAACAAAAGTTGTGCATGTAAACGTAGTCAGTGATTCACACACAGACACACACACGCACACACACACACAGAACTGCGTCTGATAGGATCGGGACCGTGATGATGTCATGGTGTGTGTGTGTGTGTTAGTTGTGTTGTAATGCTCACTCTCTGCTCTGTGTGTTTGGAGCAGCGATCGGGTCCCCGTTCAAGCCCATGGAGAGCTATCAGTACTCAGGTCAGTCTCTGTCCATGTCCTGACAGCATAAACGTGTCCTGATTTAAACCCGACCCACAATGCCTCACTCAAACACATACACTGTAATGAGAGCCTCTAGACGTGTCATTAACTGGCTGAGACGTGGTGGTTTGGGTTTGAAGCTGTGTGTGACGTGTTCTGACATCAGCCCTGTGTGTGTGTGTGTGTGTGTGTGTGTTAGCGGTGGAGCGTAATAACCTGATGCGGTTGTCCCAGAGTATTCCATTCACCCCAGTCCCCCCTCGAGGTAAGACACACTCCTGCCCTCCTGTCCCATCATGCTTTGCGGTTTATTTCATGTAGATCTTGTTTGTTAGGGCTGTCAAATAAAAATTTGAATTTCGATTATTCGTATAATTTTTTTTTTTTAAACCTGCACATTCGAATACAGAAACTGTGCATTAAAATTTTGGTGTGTCGAGGCGCGCGAGACATGTTAGCTTCTGTTAGCTTATCCAGTACACAGCGCTGGATTGCGTTGCTAATGGGAAAAATGGCGGGAAAAGGGTCTTCCTGCTGACGAAAACCCTGACGAGAGTGAGAGTGTGTGTGTGTGTGTGAGTGAGAGTGTGTGTGTGTAAGTGAGAGTGTGTGTGTGTGTGTGTGAGTGAGAGTGTGTGTGTGTGTGTGTGTGTGAGTGAGAGAGTGTGTGTGTGTGTGTGTGTGTGTGTGTGTGTGTGTGTGTGTGTGACAGCGCTCAGCACTCGGGTCTGGTGTGTGTGATGATCTGTAGATGTAGAGTGTAGAAGAGTGTTTCTGAATGTCAGTCTGCTGTTGTGTGTTTGTGTAGTTCATGACGCTGTGTGTTGAAGTGTGTTTTCTCTGATGCACAAACACAGTTTCATGCACTACTGTGACCTCATTTTCCTTGCACGCACATTAAGGAAATTGTTTTATTTAAGAACAATTGTTTCAAAAGTAAATGCAGTTTAAAAAGTGAAAGTCATTTCAATAAAAGATGCGCCGCTTGATGTGGTCTATAGCGCCCTCTTGTGGACACAGAGACGCACAGCACTGCTTCCTCCGACACGTAT
>CM040798.1:45044906-45052406 GCA_022829025.1 Squalius cephalus
CTCTGCCGGTCAGTGGTTCGCCATCGAGGAATGTATAACTGGAGATTTCCGCAAGTTTAATAACAACAACGGGGATGAAATCGTCCCGACGAACCTCCTGGAAGAAACCATGCTGGCCTTCAGCCACTGGACGTACGAGTACACACGCGGAGAGCTGCTCGTGCTCGACCTGCAGGGTGTGTGTTCAGAGCCCAACCTTCTCAGACGCGTTACAACTCACATTACAGCATTCTGACTTCATAATGTGTCCACGTGCTCTCTGGTGCCCCTCTGGTGCTCTCTGGTGCCCCTCTGGTGCTCTCTGGTGCTCTCTGGTGCCCCTCTGGTGCTCTCTGGTGCTCTCTGGTGCCCCTCTGGTGCTCTCTGGTGCTCTCTGGTGCCCCTCTGGTGCCCTCTGGTGCCCCTCTGGTGCTCTCTGGTGCTCTGCGCTCAGTCTTGACCAAATAATTGTACGTTTTTAGTTTTAACATTTTTTACTCCATCAGAACGGTACGAAACTTGGTAAAGGTTTTGGCACTTGCTGTGTGAACGCAAAAAAGATCATGGACATGATTAGAACAGGTGAAATGGTCCTGAAACACATTGAGCTCCTCGTGGTCAATAATGAGCGCATTGGAAATGAATGAGACGAGTTCCTCTAGTGGAGGCGTGCGGTACTGCAGCCGAACACACTCTCACTGAAGATCATTTACTGAGATATCAGGCTCAGATCTGGAGCACAACTCGTTTAGATTTATGGCTTTGATGTTCTTGCAGTTTTAAAGTAAAACGTGATTCTGAAAATATATATTTCATATAAAAATTAAATAGTATTTTTGTGCATTTTTCATAACAATACACATAATATTCTGTTACTTTTTTTAAACTTTTTTTTACTTCAGCAATAATCTGCCAAGTGCCGTCTTTGAAAAGAGATCTAAAGCATTCAAGATTTACCACAGTATAATTTGGAAATAAAATTTTCAGGTCTATGCTCAAAAAGTGAATAAATGGATTGATTATATATATATATATACAGCACAAATATAATTTAGTATAAAAAAAATCCCCTAAAAATACAAAATATTAAAAATAAAAAAACATTATCAAACTAAAACATAGTTAATTTCTTTGAAAAAATAAATAAATAAATTGGTCATTTCTGTCCGACACGTGAAGAGCCCCAGAGGTTAGACAGCAGTAGCGCTGGTGTTTCTGTTAGAGCCGTGGAACGGTGTGTTCTGCTTCAGAGTGTGTGTGTGTAAACTGCTCTCTCTCTGCAGGAGTGGGCGAGATACTGACAGATCCGTCCGTCATCAAGAGCGGAGAGAAAGGGTCAGTTTTCCAACAACAGAGAAGCACAAATAAAGCTTATTTTAAGATATTAAAACTTACGATACAATAGTTTATTAATTCACTTTTTTGTATTTGAACACTTCAGGTCTTACGACATGATCTTTGGCCCCGCGAACCTCGGAGACGACGCCATTCGAAACTTCCGCGCCAAACATCACTGTAACTCGTGCTGCCGAAAACTCAAACTTCCAGGTGAGAATAATGCTGGATTAGGACTGATTTCTGAGTGATTTTTTGGGGATATCCATAACTCTACACTTTCAGTTTTTTCCCCTAGCTGATGAACAAGTGAAACTGACAGCCAATCAGAATCCATCTTGCTTTAAAGAGCGTTTAAATTGACAATTTTGGTGTGAACTAGGGCTGTCAAACTAAAATTCTAATTTCTAATATTCATCGAATTTATAAAGAAAACTGCACATCCGAATACAAAAACTGTGCATTCAAATTTTTGGTGGCGCGTGAGACATGATGATGACGACGGTGTGTTTCTGTTAGCTTATCCAGTACAGCGACTATACTGCTATCGGTGCGACTGCGTTGCTAATGTGAGAGATGGAGAAAGATCAAGAGCGTCCGGTGTGTGTGATGATCTATGTGTAGAAGTGAGTGTGTGTGTGTGTGTGTGTGTGTGTGTGTGTGTGTGTGTGTGTGTGTGTGTGTGATAGCGCTCAGCACTCGGGTCTGGTGTGTGTGATGATCTATGTGTAGAAGTGAGTGTGTGTGTGTGTGTGTGTGTGTGTGTGTGTGTGTGTGTGTGTGTGTGTGTGTGTGTGTGTGTGTGTGTGTGTGTGTGTGATAGCGCTCAGCACTCGGGTCTGGTGTGTGTGATGATCTATGTGTAGAAGTGAGTGTGTGTGTGTGTGTGTGTGTGTGTGTGTGTGTGTGTGTGTGATAGCGCTCAGCACTCGGGTCTGGTGTGTGAGATGATCTATGTGTAGAAGTGAGTGTGTGTGTGTGTGTGTGTATGTGTGTGTGTGTGTGTGTGTGTGATAGCGCTCAGCACTCGGGTCTGGTGTGTGTGATGATCTATGTGTAGAAGTGAGTGTGTGTGTGTGTGTGTGTGTGTGTGTGTGTGTGTGTGTGTGTGTGTGTGTGTGTGTGTGTGTGTGTGTGAGAGTGCATGTGTGTGAGAGAGTGCGTGTGTGTGTGTGTGTGTGACAGCGCTCAGCACTCGGGTCTGGTGTGTGTGATGATCTATCTGTAGAAGTGTGTGTGTGTGTGTGTGTGACAGCGCTCAGCACTCGGGTCTGGTGTGTGTGATGATCTATGTGTAGAAGTGAGTGTGAGTGCGTGTGTGTGTGAGAGTGCATGTGTGTGAGAGAGTGCGTGTGTGTGTGTGTGTGTGTGTGTGTGTGTGTGTGTGTGACAGCGCTCAGCACTCGGGTCTGGTGTGTGTGATGATCTGTAGATGTAGAGAGTAGAAGAGTGTTTCTGAATGTCAGTCTGCTGTTGTGTGTTTGTGTAGTTCATGACGCTGTGTGTTGAAGTGTGTTTTCTCTGATGCACAAACACAGTTTCATGCACTACTGTGACCTCATTTTCCTTGCACGCACATTAAGGAAATTATGTTTAATTTAAGAACAATTGTTTCAAAAGTAAATGCACTTTAAAAAGATGCTTGATTTGGGTTATATTGCGCCCTCTTGTGGACACAGGAGACAATACAAAACTTTTTCCCTCTAACATCAAGTATTCCTTTAGAATTCGAATGTAATTTGAGTTTCGTTCATATTTAAGAAAGAAATTCAAATTTAGCTTTTCAGCCATTTTGACAGCCCTAGTGTGAACGGCACTTTATTCTGTATCTGCTGTTTTAAAGGAGGTTTGTGTGTGTGTGTTGTCAGACCTGAAACGCAACGACTACACCCCAGATAAGCTGACGCTGCACGACTCCTCCGAGGGCCCGTCCCACTCGCCGCCTGCAGGGGGCGCCGCTAAAGACCCGCGCCCGTCGATGCGCTTAATGCTGTGAGCCGCGCACGACTCGCCCGACGGAAACGGTCCCGAGTAGCGCATGATAAAGAAACTAAGACACAATGCGTGTTGTGTGTGTGTGTGTGTGTGTGTGTGGCGGACACAAGCGTTACGTTTAATGACGTTACGTTGAGAATGTCTCCTGAACAAAAGAACAGATGCAACTTAGAGATGTTTTAACTAGTCAGTTTATCCTGTATGATTATAACAGGATTGTCATCTTTTAAAAGTATTTTTTAAGATTTTTATGTCTATGAAATTATAAAGTGGTTAATAACTGGTACAATATCACTGTATAGAGTTAAATATTTATTCTAAACTACAAGTTGCCTTGTATAATATAAAAGCAATTTTCATGTGATGTCCGTCACTTTTTGGAAAGAACACTTGCTTATTATTATATACTATTATCAGATTTTGTACAGAGCTGTATGCCAACAGAATGTTTTTATGTACAGAGAACCACACTGTATGAATGCATTTATGTTTCAGACTTCATCTATGTTTGAATCTCGTGTAGATTAAGGGCAGATTGCAATGCAAACGACAGCGCAGTGTGTGTGATTTCACTGCGCTGACCACTGAAACCAGTCCACACAATCAAGACTCGCGTTTATATGTTACAGCGGTACTTTAGTCATGTGGGGTAGCTGGAGTATCGTGTGAGGGTGTTAATCTAGTGTATCTCATAGATACATTTATCTGGCACGATTCTGTCGGCTGAAACATGAGGATATTTGATGCTGGGGATGTTAATGGATCTGTAAACATTTTTTACTGTATATTTAATAAAACACTGAAAAATCATCATGTCTGTTTCCTCTCACTGTAAGACTCTCAGTTTTGGTGTGATTATTCTGTGTGTGTGTGTGTTTAAAAGCTCCAAGAACAGCAACACTTAATCGCTATAGTACTTATTGTTATATGGTCCTTGTGTGAACTAACTTTTAAAGCCCTTTCAGGCCGAGAACGATAAAGACATAGTACTAAACATCAGTAAAAGAAGAGCAGAGTCCACAACTATAACGGAACTGAGGGATGATATCGTTGGAATCACTTTCCCAGCAGTAGAACGATAACAACATTGACAGCCAATCAGAATCCATCCTCCTATAAAGAGCTCGCGCATTTAAATTATTTAGGTTTTAATAAGATTTTCCTCAGTTAATAGGCAAGAATAAACCCTGTGGTTCCTGTTCTTTCCGACAACAAAGCACTTGAATGAGACTTCAGAAGTGGGAAGTAGGACATTTCGACAGCACGTGAAGGCAACACTAGAGCTTAATTAGCTGGTTCAGGTGTTTAATTACTAAATGACTGGCAGTGCTGATGGAAAACACACAATAGTTTCAACAGAATTAAAAGAAAGTCAAACAGGTGCGCGCGAATAGTTTCGTATCCATAGCGACCGTAGACGTCGCGAGCGCTGTCCGTTGATCAGAGACCGTAAGTTACACAGAAAATATTAGAGCTGTTCTTATTTATTTTAGTGCGTTGTTTAAAAGGACTTTGTGTGAACCGACGATCAGCCAAGGTCCGCTTCGTTGTGAGACCTCAACAGAACTCACACAGAATCCCGCTTTGAAAGTCGTTGTGTAAGTTAGTAAACCGCATCAGACATCCCGCGTTAACATTGTTGTTATTACTTATTACAGTTATTTTTTTATTTATTTTGTGAAGTATAAGTTGCTCACCTCTGAGAAAATCTCGTCAGGAATATCAGTGTTCCTGCGATCGACGGATAAAACCACCCGCGATTTTACCTCAAGGAATCACGCGATCGATCATCTTCAACGGACAAAATCCAGTCACGTGAGTATTGGATTTTTAAATGTAGTATTTATTGTAATTAATGGGGATATTATTCAATAACTCCATGAATTAGATGTACATTTCAGAAATTAGCTTTTTACTCAAACTAGTAATTGTGTAAAATCATCTCATTTGATTTCATAGTGTTGCAATCATGACACATCTTCAGTTTAAAATGGGGCAATTAAATAAGTAAACCTTTCAGATGAATCTTTTGCTGGGATTTATGGTAAAAAAAAAAAAACTATTTTAAATGAAATACTTTACTTAGTATTTTGACATTAATGACACTAAAAATATGTAGGCTATAAATAATTCTACAGATATGATGGTGGATGAGTGTGGAAGTCATGTGACAAGATCAGATGCATTAGCAAAACTGTTTAAGAAATGTAATATCTTGACACATTAATAGAATCCATATCAAACTTTCACATCGGAACTTGTCCAATCAGATCATCAGTTTTATCAATCCTGTTCAACACATGACAGAAAACCAGTGTTAGAACTGAGGGAGTCCGAAGCCTCCCAGAAGACCCTGGCTTTCATTAAAACTATAATCCTAGAAACATAATATACAATAATACAACTTTTTTCTATCAAATTGTTGCACAGCCGCTCCCAATTTTATAAGAAGCTACTCTAAATTAGATTTTTCTGAAGGACTGGCTGAAGAATCCTCATTTTCACCTCACAATAATTGTAAGATATACACTTTCTTAGTTTTATGATTGTTTAACTTACTGATACTGAATAAGCGTTTATCTAAGAACCGAATCACTAGATTATTATAATCTTGATCTGCAAGTCTTTATTTTAAACCCACAATCCAGCTGAGATACAGTCATATTACAGACTCACACACACACACACACACACACACACACAGTCAGTGTTACACAGAAGACTCAAAGCACACGTGTGTTTATGTCTTTATTTATGCATGTATAATGTTTATAAGCTAATACATGGATTTAAAGAATGCACTTAATATGATAAGAAACCAGAGAGATTGACTCGGTCCATCAGAATCTCGAGAGCTGTTTCCATCATGTGACGTGTGTGTGTGTGTGTGTGCATCACTACACACTCGATCCAGAGCAGTATTAGTACAGAGATGATACACATGTAGTGCGTCACTGATCGGGATTGATGAATGAGGGTTATTGCACTGATTAGCGGATCGCTAGCCTATAGCACAGGGCCGACGCATAGGAAGATTTCCACTGTAGTTTAGTGATGATTTAATGTTAAACAGGAGCGAGTCGGGATCGGCTTCTCCCGGATCTGGCAGCACCAGGACTGCAGGATTTGGTCACCGTATAAATAAATTAAACGCGTCTCTAAGCGGCGGATGCACGTCTAATGAGCGGTTTGGATTATAGTGCGCGTATACTGACGGCTAATCTCACACAGGTCCGTCTAAATCACGTCACGTGACACATCAGGCCGACGCTCCGAATGCGTTGGGATTCCTGTTACGATCCTACAGGATTACTGTATCACCCAGAGAGAGAGAGAGAGAAAGAGAGAGAGAGACGCGATCCATCAGCAGAGGTGTCAATAAGTGTCAGCTCCGCCCACAGTGTGTCAATCACCCGGTCGCCACGGTGACGAGCTGTCGCTCTCCCATCACAGGGAGGAGTAGAAGAAGATGTACGCGGCGGCCGAGCGAACGTTGGCGGCCGAGATCTCGGAAACCTCGTGATCGTCGAACTTGAACCAGCGCTGCTTGAGCGGGTTCTTGCAGTACGCCGTGTAATGGCCGCCGTCCATCCCGCCGTAGTGATTCTGCGGAGGAGAACACACGTTACAGCGTGCGGAACATGTTCGCGTGTGTGTGTGTGTGTGTGTGTGTCGAGGTCGGGTACTCACAGATACGCCGTACAGGTTGTACTTCTTCAGGTTGTGTTTGGGCCCGATGACGTACTGCGACAGGTCCAGATTATCCAGCGGGAAATCCACCAGCGTCTGCAGCTTCTCACGCCAGCGGCCGTCGTACTTAAACCTGGCGCAAACACACAAGAACACGTTTCACACCGCTCATTTTCGGGTTCATGTTTCACAAAAAATCATGGACATGATCTGAACAGGTGAAATGGTCCTGAAAGGAACAGTCACACTCGAGCTCCTCGTGATCAATAACGAGCGCATTGAGACGAGTTCCTCTAGTGGAGGCGTGCGGTACTGCAGCCGAACACACTCTCACTGAAGATCATTTACTGAGATATCAGACTCACATTTTTAACACAACTTGTTTAGGTTTATGGCTTTGGTTTTATCACCATTTTAGAGTAAAACATATTTCTCAAAATATATATTTCATACAAAAATTGAAAATAGTATTTTTGCAAATTTTTCATAACAATAAACGTA
>CM040798.1:45057406-45069906 GCA_022829025.1 Squalius cephalus
GTGTGTGTGTGTGTGTGTGTGTGTGTGTGCTCGTACTTGTTCTCTCGGTTGACAGTGGGCACGGCTGCAGTAGTGTGTGTGTGTGTGTGTGTGTGTGTGTGTGCTCGTACTTGTTCTCTCGATTGACAGTGGGCACGGCTGCAGTAGTGTGTGTGAGTGTGTGTGAGTGTGTGTGAGTGTGTGTGTGTGTGTGTGTGTGTGTGTGTGCTCGTACTTATTCTCTCGGTTGACAGTGGGCACGGCTGCAGTAGTGTGTGTGAGTGTGTGTGAGTGTGTGTGAGTGTGTGTGTGTGTGTGTGTGTGTGTGTGTGCTCGTACTTGTTCTCTCGGTTG
This sequence comes from Squalius cephalus, assembly GCA_022829025.1. NCBI lineage: Eukaryota > Metazoa > Chordata > Actinopteri > Cypriniformes > Leuciscidae > Squalius > Squalius cephalus. Next base: position 45,057,740 of record CM040798.1, read on the forward strand.
ACAGTGGGCACGGCTGCAGTAGTGTGTGTGAGTGTGTGTGAGTGTGAGTGTGTGTGTGTGTGTGTGTGCTCGTACTTGTTCTCTCGGTTGACAGTGGGCACGGCTGCAGTAGTGTGTGTGAGTGTGTGAGTGTGTGTGAGTGTGTGTGTGTGTGTGTGTGTGTGTGTGTGCTCGTACTTGTTCTCTCGGTTGACAGTGGGCACGGCTGCAGTAGTGTGTGTGTGTGTGTGTGTGTGCTCGTACTTGTTCTCTCGGTTGACAGTGGGCACGGCTGCAGTAGTGTGTGTGAGTGTGTGTGAGTGTGTGTGAGTGTGTGTGTGTGTGTGTGTGTGTGTGTGTGTGCTCGTACTTGTTCTCTCGGTTGACAGTGGGCACGGCTGCAGTAGTGTGTGTGAGTGTGTGTGAGTGTGTGTGTGTGTGTGTGTGTGTGTGTGTGTGTGTGTGTGCTCGTACTTGTTCTCTCGGTTGACAGTGGGCACGGCTGCAGTAGTGTGTGTGAGTGTGTGTGAGTGTGTGTGTGAGTGTGTGTGTGTGTGTGTGTGTGTGTGTGTGCTCGTACTTGTTCTCTCGGTTGACAGTGGGCACGGCTGCAGTAGTGTGTGTGAGTGTGTGTGAGTGTGAGTGTGTGTGTGTGTGTGTGTGCTCGTACTTGTTCTCTCGGTTGACAGTGGGCACGGCTGCAGTAGTGTGTGTGAGTGTGAGTGTGTGTGTGTGTGTGAGTGTGTGTGTGTGCTCGTACTTGTTCTCTCGGTTGACAGTGGGCACGGCTGCTGGTCTCCTGGTCTCGTTGAGCTCCTGGCTGATGTCTGGAGACGAGTATGAGCGCTTGAGTTTAGACTGATCTCTCTCTCTCTCCCTCTCTCTCTGCTTCTCTCGCTCCGTCTCTCTCTCTCTCTCCGGCTCCGGCTGGGCTCCGGCTGAGCTGGGCTGGATCGGGCCCTGAGGCGCGTTGACCTCGGGAGGGTACAGGTGCACGCGGTTGGTGGGCGAGTGGTAATACCTGTAGGTGCCCGTCACCGTGTCCAGAAACTGCAGAGCAGAACATCAGCGTTACACACACACACACACACACACACACACACACACTTGCTGCTGTTTCCTCTTACCTTCATCCAGCCGTCTGGCAGCCCAGGTACGGTTCGGCCCATCTCCTCACTGTGTGCTCTCAATAGAGACTCCCTCTGAAACACACACACACACACACACACGTTACCTCCTGCTGAAGTGTTCTGATATCGTTCATTTTACACTCCGAGACGTTCATAAGATTGTCCCTAAGTGTGTATTTGAAATCTTCTGTTTTCTCTTGAGGAGAATGTCAGGCTTTGGTGTCGTGTGAGTGTGTGTGCAGAAGTAAGCGCGCCCTGTGTACGAGCAACGACACCCACAAGCACTCGAGTGTGTTTTCCTTCCTCTTCTACACAACTTGTTCTCATCTCTCTGTTTGAGACCTCTCTTCTCTGTGTGCTTTCAGATCCCTACTATTACTAACATGCGGAAATCTAATGTCACGTGGGAGGAAGTGCAATCCTAACAACCAGCGTGCTTTTCATCTCCTAGTACATTACTCTCGTTTCCCATCGGCCTCGGGTCTGTGTGACAACAGCTCATTCAATTACGATCACAAGTCCTATTATAATCCACTCTGCAGTCGTCCGTGGTCCCCGGGTCAGCGCGGCAGTTTCCCGGAGGAGTGTGCTCCCGGGTCAGCGCGGCAGTTTCCCGGAGGAGTGTGCTCCCGGGTCAGCGCGGCAGTTTCCCGGAGGAGTGTGCTCCCGGGTCAGCGCGGCATTTTCCCGGAGGAGTGTGCTCCCGGGTCAGCGTGGCAGTTTCCCGGAGGAGTGTGCTCCCGGGTCAGCGTGGCAGTTTCCCGGAGGAGTGTGCTCCCAGGTCAGCGCGGCATTTTCCCGGAGGAGTGTGCTCCCAGGTCAGCGCGGCATTTTCCCGGAGGAGTGTGCTCCCAGGTCAGCGCGGCATTTTCCCGGAGGAGTGTGCTCCCAGGTCAGCGTGGCAGTTTCCCGGAGGAGTGTGCTCCCAGGTCAGCGCGGCATTTTCCCGGAGGAGTGTGCTCCCGGTCAGCGCGGCAGTTTCCCGGAGGAGTGTGCTCCCGGGTCAGCGCGGCATTTTCCCGGAGGAGTGTGCTCCCAGGTCAGCGCGGCAGTTTCCCGGAGGAGTGTGCTCCCAGGTCAGCGCGGCATTTTCCCGGAGGAGTGTGCTCCCAGGTCAGCGTGGCAGTTTCCCGGAGGAGTGTGCTCCCAGGTCAGCGCGGCATTTTCCCGGAGGAGTGTGCTCCCGGTCAGCGCGGCAGTTTCCCGGAGGAGTGTGCTCCCGGGTCAGCGTGGCAGTTTCCCGGAGGAGTGTGCTCCCAGGTCAGCGCGGCATTTTCCCGGAGGAGTGTGCTCCCGGGTCAGCGCGGCAGTTTCCCGGAGGAGTGTGCTCCCAGGTCAGCGCGGCATTTTCCCGGAGGAGTGTGCTCCCGGGTCAGCGCGGCAGTTTCCCGGAGGAGTGTGCTCCCGGGTCAGCGCGGCAGTTTCCCGGAGGAGTTTCCCGGAGGAGTGTGCTCCCGGGTCAGCGCGGCAGTTTCCCGGAGGAGTGTGCTCCCGGGTCAGCGCGGCATTTTCCCGGAGGAGTGTGCTCCTCTCCTCCTTCCCTGAGGACGGTCCTCCTCGTAGCTCTTGGAGACCTCAACATCGAGCTTGAATATTTTTAGGATAACTAAATCGTAACTTTTTTTTTTCTACTGTCGAACTCAGAGTACTGGAGATCGTGGTTCCTCCCACCCCGCCTCCTCAGACTCACGCTCACACGGCCGCCAGTTTGAGACGCGCTACAGGAACGAGCGCAGTGGATAATGAAGATGGCAACATGGAGTTTCACAGAGCAAAACAAAAACACACATTCCAGAGTAAAATAACGGGCAGTAGAAGTGTGTTTCAGAGAGACGAGTGTGTGAACTCAGCATGATTCCTCAGTGTATGCAGACATATTATGGTATTTCTATGCTTTAGTAGAGTGAAAGTTACATGTGTGTGTGTGTGTGTGTGTGTGTGTGTAAGTCACTCACAGCACTCGAGGGCACATGTGAGTCCAGAGACATGCTCTTCATGGCAGGGTCGAGTGTGACGTCCTTCTGTGTTCTCCTGCTCTTCTCCTTCTCGTCTCGATCATCTCGATCTCCCGGATCCTGCTCTTCTTCTGCTTTCTGTCTCTCCAGCCTCTTCCTCTTCTCCTCCTCCTCCTCCTGTTCCTTCTGTTCCCGCTGGTGTCTCTCGGCCGCCTCTCTCTCTCGCTCTCTCCTGCGCTGCTCCTGCTCTCTCCGGGCCGTCTCCATCAGGCTGAGGGTCTTGGCCTGGATCTCCCGGCGCTCCTCTTCGCTCAGGGCTCGGGACGGGTCGCTCAGGGGTCCGCTGGGTCCGGTGGGTTTGGTGGAGCGGTCCGGCAGAACCAGGCCGTTGGGCACCGCAGGGCCGTCGCTAACCGGAGGCTCGTCGCTGGCCTTCACACTCGACGGCAGCTTCACCGAGGGCTTCTTCGTGCGGTCCACCTGAGGAACGGTTGAGATGTGTGTGTGAGTTAGTGGTGCAACCAATCACAAAACTCACAGTTCGGAACATTTACGCTTTTTGAGCCACGGATCAGATCAGCAAAAAATAAATAATAATAATTATATATATATACATATATGTAACTTCTATGAGTGTGTGAAACTAAAAACTACTAGCCTAACTGATAAAGTTCAAACATTATTAAAGACAAGTGAACAGTCAGTGATAAAACAAGAACAAATACAGAAATTACAAGCAGAGATGAACACTAAATAAAGTTAAAGTCTAACAGTAGAGTTCAGGTACAGAAATGAATAATTAAGCCTAAATGTAAAATAACATTATTTGCTCACTGTAGAAATTAAATATAATTTCATCTTTGTTAAAGCTGTATTTTGTTGTTTTATGAACTTTAATGACAGGAAACAGCAGGAATATTAGGCTGCTGTCACTTTACGTCATTCTGTATTTCTACGTCATTCCTTTCGGTTTCGGTTTCAATCCAATCAAGTGTGTACATGTTCTCTCGATCGGATTAGAAAAGGAATAAACCGCCCCTTTCAATCCGATTGGAATCTCAGTGCGATCGAGCCGTCAGTCCCATTACTAACGGACTAATTTGGTTGCATGTAAATGTAGCCAGTGAGTGTTGGGAGTGTGTGAGACTCACCTGTGGAGTGTGTCTGGGTGAGGCGGCGGCGGCGGCGTCAGTGGCGGCGGGCTGAGCGAGGGGTGTGTGTGGTGTGTGTGCGCTAGCGAGCGGTTCTGCGGGCGTGTCCTGGGTCACAGTTGAGCCGTTGATCTGCGCAGGCTCAGGCTCAGGCTCTACACACTCGATCACAGGCTTGGGCTCCTCCAGCGACGGGTACGTGAAGTTCACTGAAATCACAGCAAACACAATCAGGGTTAAAAATTTAACCCTAAATGTGAGGCGACTAAATGTTTAAGTTACCGGCCATTCAGAACTTCTACTAGCCAAAAAGAAAGAAAAGAAATGAACCAGATTAACTACATCACAGCTTATATATACAGTATATAGCCTATATTTATTTATTTATTATGTATTACATACATCAAATAAAGTCCTGTCATCCAGCATCTCCTCTTCCTCTTTCATCCTCATGCTTTCCACCAAAAATGTGTTTTAGGTGCACAGATCAATACAGTACAAAGAACATTATAAAAATTAGGATGTTGGAAAATAATGCGTTTTCTGTTCACCAAATGCTTTTTAATCTGCGCTATTGCTTCAGTGCAAATGAACAAGCGCTCCGCTATGTGTTGTGTAGTGACGAGTGTGTTCGAGTGAGCAGATATGAGCAGAATCTGAGCAATACGCTGTATTTAATATATCATGACTCATGAGTAATTGGGCTAAATCTGTGCAGATTTGTCTTACACGAACTTCCCAGCAAAGTAAGTAAACATTATAAGTAACACCAAATTGGCTCGTGATTCGACAGCGTTTCCCGCCACAGTTGATTTATACCCGCATCTGGTGGGTTGGTGTGTGTTAATTTCAAACCCTGGTTATAACTACTACATATAGCGTTTTTAAAGGGTGATGCATCAAGACACAGTATGGAGTGTGTGAGACTCACGCTGGGGCAGAGACAGTATGGAGTGTGTGATGGAGTGTGTGAGACTCACGCTGGGGCAGAGACAGTATGGAGTGTGTGATGGAGTGTGTGAGACTCACGCTGGGGCAGAGACAGTATGGAGTGTGTGATGGAGTGTGTGAGACTCACGCTGGGGCAGAGACAGTATGGAGTGTGTGATGGAGTGTGTGAGACTCACGCTGGGGCAGCGCGCTGGACTCCTGCTGTCTGGGCGGCTTGACTTTAGCGTTGCTGGTGTACATTGGGTAAAACAGCAGCCAGTTCTCGTACCCTCCCTCCAGCACCAGCGGCTCACTGCGCAGGATCGTACTGCTGTCCCACTGCACACACACACACACGTCAGACACGCCCCACACACACACACACACACACCGGACACGCACACGTCAGACACATGCCGCGCACACGTCAGACACACGCCAAGCACACGTCAGACACACGCCAAGCACACGTCAGGCACATGCACACGCCAAGCACACGTCAGACACACGACAAGCACACACGCCAAGCACACACGCCAAGCACACGTCAGACACACGACAAGCACACACGCCAAGCACACACGTCAGACACACGTCAGGCACACGCACACCCCAAGCACACACGCCAAGCACATGCACACACCAAGCACACATCAGACACACGCCAAGCACACGCCAAGCACACGCCAAGCACACACCAAGCACACGTCAGACACGCCAAGCACACGCCAAGCACACACGCCAAGCACACATCAAGCACACATCAGGCACACGTCAGACACACGCCAAGCACACACGCCAAGCATACACATCAGGCACACGCACACCCCAAGCACACGTCAGGCACACGCCAAGCACACACGCCAAGCATACACGTCAGACACACGCCAAGCACACGTCAGACACACTTGGCGCACATGTCAGGCACACGCCAAGCACACATGCCAAGCACACGCCAAGCATACACGTCAGACACACGCCAAGCACACGTCAGACACACGTCCACCCCAAGCACACGTCAGACACACGCCAAGCACACGTCAGGCACACGCCAAGCACACGTCAGACACACGCCAAGCACACGTCAGACACACGCCAAGCACACGTCAGACACACGTCAGGCACACGCACACCCCAAGCACACGTCAGACACACGCCAAGCACACGTCAGACACACGCCAAGCACACGTCAGACACACGCCAAGCACACGTCAGACACACGCCAAGCACACGTCAGGCACACGCCAAGCACATGTAAGACACACGTCAGACACACGCCAAGCACACGCCAAGCACACGCCAGGCACACGCCAAGCATACACACGTCAGACACACGTCAGGCACACGTCAGACACACGCCAAGCACACACGTCAGACACACGCCAAGCACACACGTCAGACACACGCCAAGCACACGTCAGACACACGCCAAGCACACGTCAGACACACGCCAAGCACACGTCAGACACACGCCAAGCACACGTCAGACACACGTCATGCCAGACACACACCAAGCACACGTCAGACACATGCCAAGCACACGTCAGACACACGTCATGCCAGACACACACCAAGCACACGTCATACCAGACACACGTCAGACACACGGCAAGCACACACCACACACACGCCGCGTACACACCGCGTACACGTCAGACACACGCCGCGCACACGTCAGATACAAGCCACACACATGCCACACACAGGGAGCTGCAGCGCTACAGTACCTTATAGAGAGCATCCTTCAGACTCTGTAAAGTGGTTCCCAGCCGGAGATCAGAGACGCAGCTGAACCAGTCCAGCAGAACCAGGTAATCCACGAACCCTCTGCGCCTCCAGTCCTCCAGAGACGCTGCTGGGAGCTTCAGCTCGATCTGATTCACCGTCACCCTGGACATTACCAGCACATCTGAGTATTAATGTGTGTGAGCAGGAAGGGCTGGTGATGAAGCTGATAAACTAATAAAAGTGTATGTACTTGCTCTCTCTTAAAGTCACCATGAAATCAAAGTGACAGCTCTTGTTTTTTTAATGGAATATTTGCAGTGTTTATCATAAATGATTTATGGGTGCACATCATTATTGTGTTAATAATCTTGAGTCAGAATAAGTTCCTCTTGCAGCATCTCTTCTCTTCTCTGATGACGAGGGCGGGGCTTTAACCTGTCACTCACATGAGATCAGCCAATAGCAAACCACAACCATCCAATCAATTCCCCACAGACTCAATCAAGCCCCGCCCACATCTGTTCTTGTTCCCGAAGCGTTTCACGCGGATATACGACACAATAGAGGAGAAAATACCATTATCATTCAGTTTAATGATAATTTCAATGTGCATATTTTGTTTAATCATGTCAAATGACCCAACAGCCATCGTAGCCAATTAGCAGCAATTTACCTAATTAAATTTAAAGCGCAATGTAACCGATTTTTTTCTTCCGTATTGTGACGTACATGCAAGTGAAACACATTAAAGAAAGCAAAAACTGTAGGACTGGTTCTGTTCATCAGTTGTTGATTGGAGGTTGAGACGTGGGTGTGGCACTCAAAAGAAGGCGGAGCTTTGAGTGGATTGTAAGAAAGGGGCGGGGTTTAACAAGACCTTAACAGGTCAAAAACATTTTTAAAAAAACATGCATGAATGAATCCTTCACGATCAGACTATTGTGATATATTTCATGCTGACTTTATGGAACATGTAAAATGCTATTATTTCAGATGGCCAAATGTGTGTGTGTGTGTGTGTGTGTGTGTGTGTGCAGGAGACCCACCCCGGGCTCACGGCCTCCTCCGGTACGCTGATGCACGTCTGCGACGGGACACACATCTGCGACTCCTGGAAGTCCTGACTGGGTCGAGTGTCCATCACCAACACACTGATACTGGGATCCTTCATCATCCGGAACAATCCCTCGGCGCTGATGCTTCCTGATGGGAGAGAGAGAGACAACCCTCACACACACACACAACACAGAGGAGTACGAGAATCCAGCAGGACGCATGTGAGTGTGTGTGTGTGTGTGTGTGTGTGTGTGTGTGTGTGTGTGTGTGTGTGTGTGTCAAGTCAAGTCACCTTTATTTATATAGTACTTGTGATAAAATTACCTTTATCACATCCAGTCTTACTGCTGTTGGGCTCCTCTTTAACCTGCCGTGAAACACACAAAGGCTAAATTAATTATTAACGCATCACTTTAAAACATGCATGATGATGATGATGTCTGTGAACTTTGAACTTTGAGCTGTTAGTTAAACTACTAAACCAGGCTGTCAATGACTGGAGGAAATCTGTGATAAGAACTATTATATCGCTAAGGCATATTCATATTGTCTTCTGTAGCCAGAGCCAGTGTGTGAGAGTCAGGCTGAGAGCTGGAGCCGACTCTGCCCTACATTTAAAGAGCCACAAGCAGGTCTGTTTCCAGACTGGGTTTAGAAGAGTGTGTTTGCACCGACACACTCCTGCACCGACACACTCCTGCACTGACACACTCCCGCACTGACACACTCCCGCACTGACACACTCCTGCACCGACACACTCCTGCACTGACACACTCCCGCACTGACACACTCCCGCACTGACACACTCCTGCACTGACACACTCCCGCACTGACACACTCCTGCACTGACACACTCCCGCACTGACACACTCCCGCACTGACACACTCCTGCACCGACACACTCCTGCACTGACACACTCCCGCACTGACACACTCCCGCACTGACACACTCCTGCACTGACACACTCCTGCACTGACACACTCCCGCACTGACACACTCCTGCACTGACACACTCCCGCACTGACACACTCCCGCACTGACACACTCCCGCACTGACACACTCCTGCACCGACACACTCCCGCACTGACACACTCCCGCACTGACACACTCCCGCACTGACACACTCCTGCACTGACACACTCCCGCACTGACACACTCCCGCACTGACACACTCCCGCACTGACACACTCCCGCACTGACACACTCCTGCACCGACACACTCCCGCACTGACACACTCCCGCACTGACACACTCCCGCACTGACACACTCCCGCACTGACACACTCCCGCACTGACACACTCCCGCACTGACACACTCCCGCACTGACACACTCCCGCACTGACACACTCCCGCACTGACACACTCCTGCACTGACACACTCCTGCACTGACACACTCCCGCACCGACACACTCCTGCACCGACACACTCCTGCACCGACACACTCCTGCACTGACACACTCCCGCACTGACACACTCCCGCACTGACACACTCCTGCACTGACACACTCCTGCACTGACACACTCCCGCACTGACACACTCCTGCACTGACACACTCCCGCACTGACACACTCCCGCACTGACACACTCCCGCACTGACACACTCCTGCACTGACACACTCCCGCACTGACACACTCCTGCACTGACACACTCCCGCACTGACACACTCCCGCACTGACACACTCCCGCACTGACACACTCCCGCACTGACACACTCCTGCACTGACACACTCCCGCACTGACACACTCCCGCACCGACACACTCCCGCACTGACACACTCCCGCACTGACACACTCCCGCACCGACACACTCCCGCACCGACACACTCCCGCACCGACACACTCCCGCACCGACACACTCCCGCACCGACACACTCCCGCACCGACACACTCCCGCACCGACACACTCCCGCACCGACACACTCCCGCACCGACACACTCCCGCACCGACACACTCCCGCACCGACACACTCCTGCACCGACACACTCCCGCACTGACACACTCCCGCACCGACACACTCCCGCACCGACACACTCCCGCACCGACACACTCCCGCACCGACACACTCCTGCACCGACACACTCCTGCACCGACACACTCCCGCACCGACACACTCCCGCACCGACACACTCCCGCACCGACACACTCCCGCACCGACACACTCCCGCACCGACACACTCCTGCACTGACACACTCCTGCACTGACGCACTCCTGCACCGACACACTCCCGCACTGACGCACTCCTGCACTGACGCACTCCCGCACCGACACACTCCTGCACCGACACACTCCTGCACCGACACACTCCTGCACCGACACACTCCCGCACTGACACACTCCTGCACCGACACACTCCTGCACTGACACACTCCTGCACTGACGCACTCCTGCACCGACACACTCCTGCACTGACACACTCCCGCACTGACACACTCCCGCACCGACACACTCCCGCACCGACACACTCCCGCACTGACACACTCCCGCACTGACACACTCCTGCACCGACACACTCCTGCACTGACACACTCCTGCACTGACACACTCCTGCACCGACACACTCCTGCACTGACACACTCCTGCACTGACACACTCCCGCACTGACACACTCCTGCACTGACACACTCCCGCACCGACACACTCCCGCACCGACACACTCCCGCACCGACACACTCCTGCACCGACACACTCCTGCACTGACACACTCCTGCACTGACACACTCCCGCACTGACACACTCCTGCACTGACACACTCCCGCACCGACACACTCCCGCACCGACACACTCCCGCACCGACACACTCCCGCACTGACACACTCCCGCACCGACACACTCCCGCACCGACACACTCCCGCACCGACACACTCCCGCACTGACACACTCCCGCACCGACACACTCCCGCACCGACACACTCCCGCACTGACACACTCCCGCACTGACACACTCCTGCACCGACACACTCCCGCACTGACACACTCCCGCACCGACACACTCCCGCACCGACACACTCCCGCACCGACACACTCCCGCACCGACACACTCCTGCACCGACACACTCCCGCACCGACACACTCCCGCACTGACACACTCCCGCACTGACACACTCCTGCACCGACACACTCCTGCACTGACACACTCCCGCACTGACACACTCCTGCACCGACACACTCCCGCACTGACACACTCCTGCACCGACACACTCCTGCACCGACACACTCCTGCACCGACACACTCCCGCACCGACACACTCCTGCACCGACACACTCCCGCACTGACACACTCCTGCACCGACACACTCCTGCACTGACACACTCCTGCACCGACACACTCCTGCACCGACACACTCCTGCACCGACACACTCCCGCACTGACACACTCCTGCACCGACACACTCCTGCACTGACACACTCCCGCACTGACACACTCCTGCACCGACACACTCCCGCACTGACACACTCCCGCACTGACACACTCCTGCACCGACACACTCCTGCACCGACACACTCCCGCACTGACACACTCCTGCACTGACACACTCCCGCACTGACACACTCCCGCACTGACACACTCCTGCACCGACACACTCCCGCACTGACACACTCCCGCACTGACACACTCCTGCACCGACACACTCCTGCACCGACACACTCCCGCACTGACACACTCCTGCACCGACACACTCCCGCACTGACACACTCCCGCACTGACACACTCCTGCACCGACACACTCCCGCACTGACACACTCCCGCACCGACACACTCCTGCACCGACACACTCCCGCACTGACACACTCCCGCACCGACACACTCCTGCACCGACACACTCCTGCACCGACACACTCCTGCACTGACACACTCCCGCACCGACACACTCCTGCACCGACACACTCCCGCACCGACACACTCCCGCACCGACACACTCCTGCACCGACACACTCCTGCACTGACACACTCCCGCACTGACACACTCCTGCACTGACACACTCCTGCACTGACACACTCCTGCACTGACACACTCCTGCACTGACACACTCCTGCACTGACACACTCCTGCACTGACACACTCCTGCACTGACACACTCCTGCACTGACACACTCCTGCACCGACACACTCCTGCACCGACACACTCCTGCACCGACACACTCCTGCACCGACACACTCCCGCACCGACACACTCCTGCACTGACACACTCCCGCACCGACACACTCCTGCACCGACACACTCCTGCA
>CM040798.1:45079906-45097406 GCA_022829025.1 Squalius cephalus
ACTGTAGAGTCTCACTGCAGCTTTACCACTATAGAGTCTCACTGCAGCTTTACCACTATAGAGTCTCACAGCAGCTTTACCACTATAGAGTCTCACAGCTTTACCACTATAGAGTCTCACAGCAGCTTTACCACTATAGAGTCTCACAGCGCTTTACCACTATAGAGTCTCACAGTAGCTTTACCACTATAGAGTCTCACTGCAGCTTTACCACTATAGAGTCTCACAGCTTTACCACTATAGAGTCTCACAGCAGCTTTACCACTATAGAGTCTCACAGCAGCTTTACCACTATAGAGTCTCACAGCAGCTTTACCACTATAGAGTCTCACTGCAGCTTTACCACTATAGAGTCTCACTGCAGCTTTACCACTATAGAGTCTCACAGCAGCTTTACCACTATAGAGTCTCACTGCAGCTTTACCACTGTAGAGTCTCACTGCAGCTTTACCACTGTAGAGTCTCACAGCAGCTTTACCACTATAGAGTCTCACTGCAGCTTTACCACTGTAGAGTCTCACTGCAGCTTTACCACTATAGAGTCTCACTGCAGCTTTACCACTATAGAGTCTCACTGCAGCTTTACCACTATAGAGTCTCACAGCAGCTTTACCACTATAGAGTCTCACTGCAGCTTTACCACTGTAGAGTCTCACAGCAGCTTTACCACTATAGAGTCTCACAGCGCTTTACCACTATAGAGTCTCACAGAGCTTTACCACTAGAGTCTCACAGCAGCTTTACCACTATAGAGTCTCACAGCAGCTTTACCACTATAGAGTCTGACAGCAGCTTTACCACTATAGAGTCTCACAGCAGCTTTACCACTATAGAGTCTCACAGCAGCTTTACCACTATAGAGTCTCACAGCAGCTTTACCACTATAGAGTCTCACAGCGCTTTACCACTAGAGTCTCACAGCAGCTTTACCACTATAGAGTCTCACTGCAGCTTTACCACTATAGAGTCTCACAGCAGCTTTACCACTATAGAGTCTCACAGCAGCTTTACCACTATAGAGTCTCACAGCAGCTTTACCACTATAGAGTCTCACAGCAGCTTTACCACTATAGAGTCTCACAGCAGCTTTACCACTATAGAGTCTCACAGCGCTTTACCACTATAGAGTCTCACAGCAGCTTTACCACTATAGAGTCTCACAGCGCTTTACCACTATAGAGTCTCACAGCAGCTTTACCACTATAGAGTCTCACTGCAGCTTTACCACTATAGAGTCTCACAGCTTTACCACAATAGAGTCTCACAGCTTTACCACTATAGAGTCTCACAGCAGCTTTATCACTATAGAGTCTCACAGCGCTTTACCACTATAGAGTCTCACAGCAGCTTTACCACTATAGAGTCTCACAGCGCTTTACCACTATAGAGTCTCACAGCGCTTTACCACTATAGAGTCTCACAGCAGCTTTACCACTATAGAGTCTCACAGCAGCTTTACCACTATAGAGTCTCACAGCGCTTTACCACTATAGAGTCTCACAGCGCTTTACCACTATAGAGTCTCACAGCAGCTTTACCACTATAGAGTCTCACTGCAGCTTTACCACTATAGAGTCTCACAGCAGCTTTACCACTATAGAGTCTCACTGCAGCTTTACCACTATAGAGTCTCACAGCAGCTTTACCACTATAGAGTCTCACTGCAGCTTTACCACTATAGAGTCTCACTGCAGCTTTACCACTATAGAGTCTCACAGCAGCTTTACCACTAGAGTCTCACTGCAGCTTTACCACTATAGAGTCTCACAGTAGCTTTACCACTATAGAGTCTCACAGCAGCTTTACCACTATAGAGTCTCACTGCAGCTTTACCACTATAGAGTCTCACAGTAGCTTTACCACTATAGAGTCTCACAGCGCTTTACCACTATAGAGTCTCACAGTAGCTTTACCACTATAGAGTCTCACAGCAGCTTTACCACTATAGAGTCTCACTGCAGCTTTACCACTATAGAGTCTCACTGCAGCTTTACCACTATAGAGTCTCACAGCAGCTTTACCACTATAGAGTCTCACAGCGCTTTACCACTAGAGTCTCACAGCAGCTTTACCACTATAGAGTCTCACTGCAGCTTTACCACTATAGAGTCTCACAGCGCTTTACCACTATAGAGTCTCACAGCAGCTTTACCACTATAGAGTCTCACAGCAGCTTTACCACTATAGAGTCTCACTGCAGCTTTACCACTGGAGTCTCACTGCAGCTTTACCACTATAGAGTCTCACAGTAGCTTTACCACTATAGAGTCTCACAGCAGCTTTACCACTATAGAGTCTCACAGCGCTTTACCACTATAGAGTCTCACTGCAGCTTTACCACTAGAGTCTCACTGCAGCTTTACCACTATAGAGTCTCACAGTAGCTTTACCACTATAGAGTCTCACAGCGCTTTACCACTATAGAGTCTCACAGCAGCTTTACCACTATAGAGTCTCACTGCAGCTTTACCACTATAGAGTCTCACTGCAGCTTTACCACTATAGAGTCTCACTGCAGCTTTACCACTATAGAGTCTCACTGCAGCTTTACCACTATAGAGTCTCACTGCAGCTTTACCACTATAGAGTCTCACAGCAGCTTTACCACTATAGAGTCTCACTGCAGCTTTACCACTGTAGAGTCTCACAGTAGCTTTACCACTATAGAGTCTCACTGCAGCTTTACCACTATAGAGTCTCACAGCAGCTTTACCACTATAGAGTCTCACTGCAGCTTTACCACTATAGAGTCTGACAGCAGCTTTACCACTATAGAGTCTCACTGCAGCTTTACCACTATAGAGTCTCACAGCAGCTTTACCACTATAGAGTCTCACTGCAGCTTTACCACTATAGAGTCTCACAGCAGCTTTACCACTATAGAGTCTCACAGCAGCTTTACCACTATAGAGTCTCACTGCAGCTTTACCACTATAGAGTCTCACAGCAGCTTTACCACTATAGAGTCTCACTGCAGCTTTACCACTATAGAGTCTCACAGCGCTTTACCACTATAGAGTCTCACAGCGGCTTTACCACTATAGAGTCTCACAGCAGCTTTACCACTATAGAGTCTCACAGCGCTTTACCACTATAGAGTCTCACAGCAGCTTTACCACTATAGAGTCTCACAGCGCTTTACCACTATAGAGTCTCACTGCAGCTTTACCACTATAGAGTCTCACTGCAGCTTTACCACTGTAGAGTCTCACAGTAGCTTTACCACTATAGAGTCTCACTGCAGCTTTACCACTATAGAGTCTCACAGCAGCTTTACCACTATAGAGTCTCACTGCAGCTTTACCACTATAGAGTCTGACAGCAGCTTTACCACTATAGAGTCTCACTGCAGCTTTACCACTATAGAGTCTCACAGCAGCTTTACCACTATAGAGTCTCACTGCAGCTTTACCACTATAGAGTCTCACAGCAGCTTTACCACTATAGAGTCTCACAGCAGCTTTACCACTATAGAGTCTCACTGCAGCTTTACCACTATAGAGTCTCACAGCAGCTTTACCACTATAGAGTCTCACTGCAGCTTTACCACTATAGAGTCTCACAGCGCTTTACCACTATAGAGTCTCACAGCGGCTTTACCACTATAGAGTCTCACAGCAGCTTTACCACTATAGAGTCTCACAGCGCTTTACCACTATAGAGTCTCACAGCAGCTTTACCACTATAGAGTCTCACAGCGCTTTACCACTATAGAGTCTCACAGCAGCTTTACCACTATAGAGTCTCACAGCAGCTTTACCACTATAGAGTCTCACAGCAGCTTTACCACTATAGAGTCTCACAGCGCTTTACCACTATAGAGTCTCACAGCAGCTTTACCACTATAGAGTCTCACAGCAGCTTTACAGTGAGGACAGGAGATCACAGTGACAGAGAGTGTTCAGGCTTTAAAGCAGATCTAGAGTAAAGTTATTGTCCAGATAAAGTTAGTTTTGATTCACTTCCGTTGTGAAGATCATTGGTTATTAACTCAGGGGCCGCTAACACACACCGCTCTCACAGAAAACAGAAACTTTTAATGTGTTCTGGACGCAAGTTTTGAAAAGTTGTGAAAAACGTGATCATCTCTGTGTAATCATCTGTGAAAACGGTGACGGCTTGCTCATGAATATTACGTGTTTAATCTCTCTCGAGTCCAACACTGAGTGAGTTAAACTGCAGTTCATCCACTGGCCACTAGAGGCCGGCTGCAGAAGAGGGTCATTACCCATAAACCCCTGTGTTAAAATGGCCAACTTTACAGCAGAAAAACACATGTTTACAGTCTGGTGCAAAGAGTGGTTTTGGTCTATAAAGCTAATGTTGCCCTTCATGACGACTGTGGGGGGGTAAATTTTTATATAACTCATCCGTTTAAATTATATTAAGCCTTAAAGTTCTGCATAATTAAGGGCGTGGCCACTTGAGTGACAGGTGGATTGCCGCTGATGTCACTGCTAGCCGTTTGTCTGCTGTGTGTTAGCATCACGTCACCTCAGCTAATCCACCTCGCTGCACACATTCGTTTATCCGGGAGTGACGCTTCCAAGATGGCGACCGCCGGCTCCGCCCACTTTGGGCTTCAGAAACTTCAACGTCACGAACACTACGCCCATATTTATTTACAGTCTATGGTTTGAATTCATATGTGTGTATTCCTTCTTTACAAATTGAACTCACCAAATTACTTGTCTGGCCTGCATAATACAGAATTTTTTGTTGTTCCGCGTATCCGTGCGAACTGGAATACTCTGATAAGGTTTTATTATTACAGAGGTAAAGGGAAGGAGTCTAGTTGACACACAGGTCTTTGATGTTCGCTGGTAATTTTCCACTTTAAGTGTCTCCTTTCATCATCCGGCGGAGCCACAATGCATGTGTGTGTGTGTGTGTGTGTGTGTGTGTGTTCTGCAGCACGGTGCGGATGTGAACGCGAGGGACATGCTGAAGATGAGCGCGCTGCACTGGGCCGTGGAGCACCGACACACACACGCCGTGGAGCTGCTGCTACGCTTCGGTGCCGATGTTCACGCGCAGAGCAAGTTCTGCAAGAACCCGCTGGACATCGCGCTGGACAACAGCAGCCTCGAGCTGGCCGAAGTCCTGCAGGTACAACAGACAGACCCCTGAGCGCTCGGGTCCTGCTCCTGGACACGTGTGTTTAGACAAACACACATGAGAATCACTTACATAAAAAACAACTTAAGTAAAGGTGACATATTAAGCCTCTTTTCACAAGATATAATATAAATCTCTGGTGTCCCCAGAATGTGTCTGTGAAATTTCAGCTCAAAATACCAGATCATTTATTATAGCTTGTCAAATTTGCCCCTTTTTGGGTGTGAGCAAAAACACGCAGTTTTTGTGTGTGTCCCTTTAAATGCAAATGAGCTTTAGCTCCGCCTCCGTTCAGAAGAGGGCGGAGTCTTCACACGAGCTTCAGAAACTCCGGCAATAACAGAACAGGCCAATCTCACTCATCCAGAATCCCAGAATCACCAGTAGCGAGTGCAGCCTTACGGAGAGACTCAGGAAGAGCTTCTGAATGTTAGCGGAGACATTTCTGTAGTTGTTGTGGAGTTACACTGATCATCTCATCATCATGTTTAACTTCTCCACAAGTGTCCACAGTTCCTGAGGTCTTTATAAGACAGCGGTGACATGTTCTGGTCAATAGTGTTCAGTGCTCGTCTGAGCTCAACCACAGAACAGTTTCAGGCTCTGCTGGATCTTCATCAGTGCGTTAGAACTGGTCTCTGTTGGCGCGTGTGGAACCAAATGTCGGCTGGTGTGTGTAAACGTGCAGATTAAGGGCCGGTAATATTATAATAAGATCCTCTTCATACGTCAGAAGGAGAGCGAAATCTGATCGGCTTATTTTTTTACTTTGCATTTCCTTCAGCCTGAGGCTTATTCATTTCACTTCTGGTGTGAAAGGGCCGTAACATGTGCCAAAAATATAACTTTTTGTTGTTGTTATTTAAAAACTAACAAGCAAGCCCAGCCTAGGTGACAAAAAGTAACGCAAAAGTAATGTGACGCATTACTTTTCATAAAAAGTAACTAAGTAATGCAATTAGTTACTTTTTGGGGGAGTAACGCAATATTGTAATGCATTACTTTTAAACGTAACTTTCCCCAACACTGGTGATGTGTTCCTGTGTGTCAGGTGGCGATGCAGAACCAGATCAACACAAACCCCGAGAGTCCCGAGACTCTGACCATCCACACGTCCACTCCGCAGTTCATCATCGGTCCGGGAGGAGTCGTGAACCTCACCGGGATCGTCTCGCCGGGACACAGCAGCAAACACACAGGTGACGCCGGATCCTGAGCATGAGCTCGATGAAAGAGGCCTTTGTGCACACACACACTTGATCTGACGCATGACATGATTGTGCGTTTGCCCTCCGCACGAGAAAATTGCTGTTATTTGCACAAACAGAGGATCATCAAAGCCTGTGATTAGAGTGAGAGATGAGCTGATGTTCCTGATGCTGCTGTTCAGAATAAGTGCATTTTGAGTGGAAATATTGAGCATCTCTCTCTCTCTCTCTCTCTCTCTCTCTCTCTCGCTCTAACTCTCTCTCTCGCTCTCTCGCTCTCACTCTCTCTCTCTCTCTCTCTCTCTCTCTGGTTCGCTCTCTCTCGCTCTCTCTCTCCTCTCTCTCTCTCTCGCTCTCTCTCTCTCTCTCTCTCTCTCTCTCTCTCTCTCTCTCTCTCTCTCTCTCTCTCTCTCTCTCTCAGATGAGCTCATCACCGCAGACACAGTGGATGGGGCCATCCAGCAGGTCGTGAGCTCTGGAGGTCAGCAGGTCATCACCATAGTAACAGACGGCATTCAGCTGGGCAACCTGCAGACGGGCACGGGCATCAGCCAGCCCATAATAGTCACCATGCCTGATGGGCAGCAGGGTGAGTGACACGGAAGCGCTCGATATCTGGATTCTCATCTTCATCTTTTAGATGCTGTGTTCAGTTGATGAACGACTAAAACTTCACTAAACGATGTCTGCAGCTTATGCCATCCCATAATCGCAATAAGCTACGATACTTTTGATATGAAAGAAAGTCTCAGCTTTCAATTTCTGTCAGTTTCATAATGAAGTTCAGTCAGTAAATGTGTGTTTGTGTCTCTTTAATGTTGAACCGATGAACTGTTCCTCTTTACTAGTAGTTACAGCAGCAGATTAACATGATGAACATCAGAAGGAATGTTGAAGGATCCAGAACAACTTCCTGAAATCAATCATGTCTCAAATAATCCATCAATCAGTGTTTCAACCGCTGAAAAAGTATGAGTGTGATTGTGAGTGTGTTACGTCACGTCACATTTATTTATATATGGGGTTGGGTATCGTTTGGGTTTTTTTTTTATACCGGTGCCAAATCGATACTTTTAAAACACTACTGGTGCTTACTTAAAAAAAAAAAAAAAAGCCTCAAAACGATGGTGAATGACATTAAAGAATGGCTTTTTGTTGAAAAATAATCAAATAGAAAATTCTTAAAATCGAACAATATTTTCAAATTTAAGTATACTTAAATATATTTAAATAAGTAGCCTAAATAGAAAACACAACAAATTCACAATAAAACCTAAGACACCTAACCCAACTACAATAATTTAACGCTAAATAACACTAAAAAACAGTTACAGTACTAATAACAGCTAAGTAGTCTGTATTCTTGGTTTGCTAAAAACCAGCTTTACATTTCAGCATTTCTTTTGCAAAAATATGACTACATTTTTGCCTTCTCTGGCAAAATACGACACCTCTCCTGGCTAAATGCATGTCTTGCACAGGGTGAGCGTTATTTTAGAGCGCATCCCCTTAAATGCCGTGACGCGAAACCCCTCGTGGAAGAAGAACGCCGTCATGTTTACAACCGTGACAAGGACCGCTCATCGGGATTAGATGTACGCCGGTCTGTTGTAGGGACATCGACTTTTCACACTAAACATGACGCGCGGAACAAAACAAACTTTGATTGCCTGCTTGTGTATCTACTTTACAAACTATAAATGTATTGTTTTGTTAGTCCTTATGTGTATTTAAATGTCTGAAACCTAAATTAAACTTTATGTGGTTGAAAACACTGAACAGTTGTGATATATGACAGCGCTGAGCGCGTCTGTCTCTGGCTCAGCGCCAGCCAATGCGTGAACGCAGATTTGAATTTAGAAGTTGATGATCACGCGATCTGAACGTTCTAATCACAGCGGTGTGATCGTACGCATCGAATGGTTAACTAGCGATTACATACTGATTATGCTTCTTACGTCCGTTTCGGAGAACCAGATGGCAGATATTTCAACCGACAGCTGACGAGCTGAGGCATTTAAGAGGCACCGAAATCTGCGCTTTGATTCGGTCCGGTTACATACCGTTACCTGGGTACCGGTTCCATATAAGTACCGGGTTCTGGATACGGCCCGGATCCGGGTGACTACATCATGAGTTGTGGTCGTGTCTAGGCGCAGGTCCACCATCTGGTCTGGATACGGCCCGGATCCGGGTGACTACATCATGTGTTGTGGTCGTGTCTAGACGCAGGTCCACCATCTGGTCTGGATACGGCCCGGATCCGGGTGACTACATCATGTGTTGTGGCCGTGTCTAGACGCAGGTCCTCCATCTGATCTGGATACGGCCCGGATCCGGGTGACTACATCATGAGTTGTGGTCGTGTCTAGACGCAGGTCCTCCATCTGATCTGGATACGGCCCGGATCCGGGTGACTACATCATGTGTTGTGGCCGTGTCTAGACGCAGGTCCACCATCTGGTCTGGATACGGCCCGGATCCGGGTGACTACATCATGTGTTGTGGTCGTGTCTAGACGCAGGTCCACCATCTGATCTGGATACGGCCCGGATCCGGGTGACTACATCATGTGTTGTGGCCGTGTCTAGACGCAGGTCCTCCATCTGATCTGGATACGGCCCGGATCCGGGTGACTACATCATGAGTTGTGGTCGTGTCTAGACGCAGGTCCTCCATCTGATCTGGATACGGCCCGGATCCGGGTGACTACATCATGTGTTGTGGCCGTGTCTAGACGCAGGTCCACCATCTGGTCTGGATACGGCCCGGATCCGGGTGACTACATCATGAGTTGTGGCCGTGTCTAGACGCAGGTCCACCATCTGGTCTGGATACGGCCCGGATCCGGGTGACTACATCATGTGTTGTGGCCGTGTCTAGACGCAGGTCCTCCATCTGATCTGGATACGGCCCGGATCCGGGTGACTACATCATGTGTTGTGGTCGTGTCTAGACGCAGGTCCACCATCTGATCTGGATACGGCCCGGATCCGGGTGACTACATCATGTGTTGTGGCCGTGTCTAGACGCAGGTCCTCCATCTGATCTGGATACGGCCCGGATCCGGGTGACTACATCATGAGTTGTGGTCGTGTCTAGACGCAGGTCCTCCATCTGATCTGGATACGGCCCGGATCCGGGTGACTACATCATGTGTTGTGGCCGTGTCTAGACGCAGGTCCACCATCTGGTCTGGATACGGCCCGGATCCGGGTGACTACATCATGTGTTGTGGTCGTGTCTAGACGCAGGTCCACCATCTGGTCTGGATACGGCCCGGATCCGGGTGACTACATCATGTGTTGTGGCCGTGTCTAGGCACAGGTCCACCATCTGGTCTGGATACGGCCCGGATCCGGGTGACTACATCATGTGTTGTGGTCGTGTCTAGACGCAGGTCCTCCATCTGATCTGGATACGGCCCGGATCCGGGTGACTACATCATGTGTTGTGGCCGTGTCTAGACGCAGGTCCACCATCTGGTCTGGATACGGCCCGGATCCGGGTGACTACATCATGTGTTGTGGCCGTGTCTAGACGCAGGTCCTCCATCTGATCTGGATACGGCCCGGATCCGGGTGACTACATCATGTGTTGTGGTCGTGTCTAGGCGCAGGTCCTCCATCTGGTCTGGATACGGCCCGGATCCGGGTGACTACATCATGTGTTGTGGCCGTGTCTAGACGCAGGTCCTCCATCTGATCTGGATACGGCCCGGATCCGGGTGACTACATCATGAGTTGTGGTCGTGTCTAGACGCAGGTCCTCCATCTGGTCTGGATACGGCCCGGATCCGGGTGACTACATCATGAGTTGTGGTCGTGTCTAGACGCAGGTCCTCCATCTGGTCTGGATACGGCCCGGATCCGGGTGACTACATCATGAGTTGTGGTCGTGTCTAGACGCAGGTCCTCCAGCTGTGTGTGTATGTTACTCGCTGGTCTCACTTAGTGTGTGTTCCTGCAGTGCTGACGGTGTCGGACACAGAGGTCGCAGAGGAAACGGTCATCAGCGACGAACCGTCAGTCAAACGGCAGCGAGTGAAAGAAGAAGATGAGGATCAGACGATAGAAACACAAGACATTCAGATACAGCAAACGCTTTCGCTGGAGGACTTCCAGGTGAGACACACACACACACACAGCCAGCCCACAATCCCTGTCACACCATTATCCAGTGATGAAGATGTAAACAGTCTGACTGTGTGTGTGTGACAGGAGAAAGTGTCTCTTCTGAAGCAGCTGGAGGAGGCGAACCGTGAGGCGCAGAAATACCGACAGCAGTTCCTGAAGAAGGAGCAGGAGGCCGAAGCGTACCGGCAGAAGCTGGAGGCCATCACACGCCAGAGCGGGAAGAAACACGCCTAATACGCACACACACATACACACACACACGACCATCACACAGCAGAGAGCGGGAAGAAACACGCCTAACACACACAGTACACACACACACGACAGAGCGGAAAGAAACACGCCTGAAACACACACACACACACACACACACTGGACACACTGTGCTTTCTGTGCCCGGATCAGTGTCGTTCATTAGGGGCCGAGCTCTGAAGGTGTGTGTGTCGTATCCATCAGTGTTCTCATCATTACTCTTCCCTCTTCTGCTCCTGACCCCATCGAACTGCTTACAGGAAATGATGTAATTTGGCACACAGATGGAGGACAGTCTCATCATTAACTCCCTCTAGCGCCACTATTCATGTTTATTCTAATTACTTGTGAATATTAACTAAATTCTTGACTCAAGATGTCTTTTTCCATATGCCCAAAAATCATAAAGTCTCTTTTAATTCAGTGCAATTTACCGAGTTGAATGAAACCCAATTATTGCATGTCAACTAGTTTATTTTTTAATTTTGTAGTAAAATGCTGTAATTTTCGCATTCATTAGCGTATCGTTACAGCACTCTGTGTGTGTCATGGCCTGAAGGTACTCGAAAGGTTTTGCCTATTTTAATGAAACCATTAGTCAGATTATCTTCAGACCATTCCAGCACAAACGTATTAAAAGTTTTTGATAGACCAAACTGTAATTGCATCCAACATCAATGAAATTGTTAGCATGATGTCAAAATTATTGAGTGTGTTATTGTCCTCACACTGACCCACATCAGTTTGGTCACAGCGCCACCTATTGGTCAAAAGTCATAACGATTAAATCACATTGAAAGTGATTGTATTTGTGTTTTTTTTTCCAGCTATTTTAACTAAAATAAACAAAAAATCTCTTTAATTGTCTAATAATCATAGTGCCTCTTTCTGCTTGACCCCTCATCGCCGCTTACAGCTATATTTCACTGTTTCAGACACATATCCTCCATCGGCCTCTGAATAACGAGGAAAAAAACCTCTAATTGTGTAATAATGTGACGATGTTTTATGCTCTGGATTGAGTTTCATGTACAGGTCGCGTCTGATCAAGTCTTTCATCATCAGACTCCGTAAGATTCAGTTTCCTCACTGATCATCAACATAAATCAAACGTTCTTGTGTTTATAGCTTCAACATGCCTGTTGTTTGTGATGCAGTATTTCTGTCAGAAAGATTATTATTTTTAAAAGACAAACTGGATGGATTTTGTTTCTTTGAGGAGGATCTCAGCTTCACTCAAACTGACTTTTGCTATGTAAAAATGCTGAATAAATGCACAATAAAATGTTTTTACAGTATTCCAGCATCTGTAAGTTTCTGTAGAGGGAATATTGTTGTTGGGATTGTTCAAACACACATATTGTAGATATGGATTGATGTTTCCTCAGTGCTCGTAAAGATCTGTGTTTGACGGACACTCACCTACAACCTGAATCAATGGTGTCTTTGTGGAGTGTGTGTGTGTCGGTTTACGTCAGCGGGCAGTGGCTATAAGAGTGTGTGAGAGCTGGAGCGGCTCACACACACACACACACACACAGCGCATCTTCCTCTGACCGACGGGATGCAGGAGCAGGAATACATGCAGAGAGGTAATGAACCTCTAATAATTATACAAGAATGGTTTTATATTAGTTTTGCAGCTGTAATAGAGTTTAGCTTTAATAACTCTTGATCCATAGATGAAGGACTGCTGGTTATTTCCTGAACATTAAACATTGAGGACTTTTTATCACTTTAAATTGTTTGCATGCTATTGTTATCTTCTGAAGTAAGGTCATTTTCTTGTATTAAATTGATTTTATATTGAAGTTCTGCTGTAATATGTGTGTGTCGGTACTCTTCATCTATTGTTTTATTACTTTTCTCTAATGTTGTTCAGTCTTGTATTGGCCGTGACCTCAGGCTCACAGTGCCCAGCAAGCTATTTTGCTTTTAAACGACGTCTAATAGCCGTCTAATATTTGTTTAATTGCTAAATCCTGACTACAGATTGACCACCATGACATGAAATTACACTTGTAGATATTATTGGCATTGGTAACATGGTGGGATATCAACCATCTCATGCGCTGATTGGCCAAAAACTACAATGAATCAGTTTTGACTATAAGTGGGCTACAAATAGCATAGAAATGAAATAAAACCAATCACATTGTAATCACTGTTGACCTAGCTTACATGATGGAATATCATTTATCTCACAAGTTATTTTGGCAAAAACAACATGTACCCAATTCAAAAAATTTTTTGTCTAGAAGTTTGTTACTCATAGCCAAACTATATCGGGTCTATAGTTAACAGAGACGGTGAAATGACGGCTATTGCTTGCTGGCCATGTTTGTTTTAATGTGTTGATGTTCCTCTATTGTGTGTGTGTGGTGTGTGTGTGTGTGTGTGTGTATGTGTGTAGGGAAGGAGATGGTGGACTTCATACAGCAGTATCTCACACGGATCCGTGAGCGGCGGGTGGTTCCGGATGTTCAGCCGGGATTCATGCGTCCTCTTCTGCCCAGCAGCGCCCCGTACGAGCCTGAGGACTGGAGCCACATCATGCAGGACGTGGAGAACATCATCATGCCCGGGGTCTGCCTCTGTGTGTGTGTGTGTGTGTGTGTGTGTGTGTGTGTGTCTGTCTATCTATCTATCTACACTATATTGCCAAAAGTATTGGGACACCCTTCTAAATCATTGAATTCAGGTGTTCCAATCACTTCCATGGCCACAGTTGTATAAATCAATCACTAGTGTATACAAGCTATATAAGCACTATAAGTGCAATCTAAAGCGTGGGATACAGTGGTGTAAAGCGTGGTATGCAGTGGTGTAAAGCGTGGTATGCAGTGGTGTAAAGCGTGGTATGCAGTGGTGTAAAGCGTGGTATGCAGTGACGTAAATTGTGGGATGCAGTGGCGTAAAGCGTGGGATTCAGTGGCGTAAAGCGTGGGGTGCAGTGGCGTAAAGCGTGGGGTGCAGTAAAGCGTGGGATGCAGTGGCGTAAAGCGTGGGGTGCAGTAAAGCGTGGGATGCAGTGGCGTAAAGCGTGGGGTGCAGTGGTGTAAAGCGTAGGATTCAGTGGCGTTAAAGCGTGGGGTGCAGTGGCGTAAAGCGTGGGATGCAGTGGCGTAAAGCGTGGGATGCAGTGGTGTAAAGCGTGGGGTGCAGTGGTGTAAAGCGTGGGATGCAGTGGCGTAAAGCGTGGGATGCAGTGGTGTAAAGCGTAGGATTCAGTGGCGTTAAAGCGTGGGGTGCAGTGGCGTAAAGCGTGGGATGCAGTGGTGTAAAGCGTGGGGTGCAGTGGCGTAAAGCGTGGGATGCAGTGGCGTAAAGCGTGGGATGCAGTGGTGTAAAGCGTGGGGTGCAGTGGTGTAAAGCGTGGGGTGCAGTGGTGTAAAGCGTGGGATGCTGTGGCGTAAAGCGTGGGATGCAGTGGTGTAAAGCGTGGGGTGCAGTGGTGTAAAGCGTGGGGTGCAGTGGTGTAAAGCGTGGGATGCAGTGGCGTAAAGCGTGGGGTGCAGTGGTGTAAACCGTGGGATGCTGTGGCGTAAAGCGTGGGATGCAGTGGTGTAAAGCGTGGGATGCAGTGGTGTAAAGCGTGGGGTGCAGTGGTGTAAAGCGTGGGATGCAGTGGTGTAAAGCGTGGGGTGCAGTGGTGTAAAGCGTGGGGTGCAGTGGCGTAAAGCGTGGGGTGCAGTGGTGTAAAGCGTGGGATGCAGTGGTGTAAAGCGTGAGATGCAGTGGTGTAAAGCGTAGGGTGCAGTGGTGTAAAGTGTGGGATGCAGTGGTGTAAAGCGTGGGATGCAGTGGTGTAAAGCGTGGGATGCAGTGGCGTAAAGCGGTAGTGATGCAGTGGTGTAAAGCGTGGGGTGCAGTGGCATAAAGCGTGGGATGCAGTGGCGTAAAGCGTGGATGCAGTGGTGTAAAGCGTTGGGTGCAGTGGTGTAAAGCGTGGGATGCAGTGGTGTAAAGCGTGGGGTGCAGTGGTGTAAAGCGTGGGGTGCAGTGGTGTAAAGCGTGGGGTGCAGTCAGTGGTGTAAAGTGTGGGGTGCAGTGGTGTAAAGCTTGGGGTGCAGTGGTGTAAAGTGTGGTGTGCAGTGGTGTAAAGCGTGGGGTGCAGTGCCGTAAAGCGTGGGATGCAGTGGTGTAAAGCGTGGGGTGCAGTGCTGTAAAGCGTGGGGTTCAGTGGTGTAAAGCGTGGGATGCAGTGGCGTAAAGCGTGGGATTCAGTGGCGTAAAGCGTGGGGTGCAGTGGCGTAAAGCGTGGGGTGCAGTGCTGTAAAGCGTGGGGTGCAGTGGTGTAAAGCGTGGGGTGCAGTGCTGTAAAGTGTGGGATGCAGTGGTGTAAAGTGTGGGATTCAGTGGCGTAAAGTGTGGGATGCAGTGGTGTAAAGTGTGGGGTGCAGTGGTGTAAAGCGTGGGATGCAGTGGTGTAAAGCGTGGGGTGCAGTGGTGTAAAGCGTGTGGGGTGCAGTGGTGTAAAGCGTGGGGTGCAGTGGTGTAAAGCGTGGGGTGCAGTGGCGTAAAGCGTGGGATGCTGTGGCGTAAAGCGTGGGATGCAGTGGTGTAAAGCGTGGGGTGCAGTGGTGTAAAGCGTGGGGTGCAGTGGTGTAAAGCGTGGGATGCAGTGGTGTAAAGCGTGGGGTGCAGTGGTGTAAAGCGTGGGGTGCAGTGGCGTAAAGCGTGGGGTGCAGTGGTGTAAAGCGTGGGATGCAGTGGTGTAAAGCGTGAGATGCAGTGGTGTAAAGCGTAGGGTGCAGTGGCGTAAAGTGTGGGATGCAGTGGTGTAAAGCGTGGGATGCAGTGGTGTAAAGCGTTGGGTGCAGTGGTGTAAAGCGTGGGATGCAGTGGTGTAAAGTGTGGGGTGCAGTGGTGTAAAGCGTGGATGCAGTGGCGTAAAGCGTGGATGCAGTGGTGTAAAGCGTGGGGTGCAGTCAGTGGTGTAAAGTGTGGGGTGCAGTGGTGTAAAGCTTGGGGTGCAGTGGTGTAAAGTGTGGTGTGCAGTGGTGTAAAGCGTGGGGTGCAGTGCCGTAAAGCGTGGGATGCAGTGGTGTAAAGCGTGGGGTGCAGTGGTGTAAAGCGTGGGGTGCAGTGGTGTAAAGCGTGGGATGCTGTGGCGTAAAGCGTGGGATGCAGTGGTGTAAAGCGTGGGGTGCAGTGGTGTAAAGCGTGGGGTGCAGTGGTGTAAAGCGTGGGATGCAGTGGCGTAAAGCGTGGGGTGCAGTGGTGTAAACCGTGGGATGCTGTGGCGTAAAGCGTGGGATGCAGTGGTGTAAAGCGTGGGATGCAGTGGTGTAAAGCGTGGGGTGCAGTGGTGTAAAGCGTGGGATGCAGTGGTGTAAAGCGTGGGGTGCAGTGGTGTAAAGCGTGGGGTGCAGTGGCGTAAAGCGTGGGGTGCAGTGGTGTAAAGCGTGGGATGCAGTGGTGTAAAGCGTGAGATGCAGTGGTGTAAAGCGTAGGGTGCAGTGGTGTAAAGTGTGGGATGCAGTGGTGTAAAGCGTGGGATGCAGTGGTGTAAAGCGTGGGATGCAGTGGCGTAAAGCGGTAGTGATGCAGTGGTGTAAAGCGTGGGGTGCAGTGGCATAAAGCGTGGGATGCAGTGGCGTAAAGCGTGGATGCAGTGGTGTAAAGCGTTGGGTGCAGTGGTGTAAAGCGTGGGATGCAGTGGTGTAAAGCGTGGGGTGCAGTGGTGTAAAGCGTGGGGTGCAGTGGTGTAAAGCGTGGGGTGCAGTCAGTGGTGTAAAGTGTGGGGTGCAGTGGTGTAAAGCTTGGGGTGCAGTGGTGTAAAGTGTGGTGTGCAGTGGTGTAAAGCGTGGGGTGCAGTGCCGTAAAGCGTGGGATGCAGTGGTGTAAAGCGTGGGGTGCAGTGCTGTAAAGCGTGGGGTTCAGTGGTGTAAAGCGTGGGATGCAGTGGCGTAAAGCGTGGGATTCAGTGGCGTAAAGCGTGGGGTGCAGTGGCGTAAAGCGTGGGGTGCAGTGCTGTAAAGCGTGGGGTGCAGTGGTGTAAAGCGTGGGGTGCAGTGCTGTAAAGTGTGGGATGCAGTGGTGTAAAGTGTGGGATTCAGTGGCGTAAAGTGTGGGATGCAGTGGTGTAAAGTGTGGGGTGCAGTGGTGTAAAGCGTGGGATCCAGTGGTGTAAAGCGTGGGGTGCAGTGGTGTAAAGCGTGTGGGGTGCAGTGGTGTAAAGCGTGGGGTGCAGTGGTGTAAAGCGTGGGGTGCAGTGGCGTAAAGCGTGGGATGCTGTGGCGTAAAGCGTGGGATGCAGTGGTGTAAAGCGTGGGGTGCAGTGGTGTAAAGCGTGGGGTGCAGTGGTGTAAAGCGTGGGATGCAGTGGTGTAAAGCGTGGGGTGCAGTGGTGTAAAGCGTGGGGTGCAGTGGCGTAAAGCGTGGGGTGCAGTGGTGTAAAGCGTGGGATGCAGTGGTGTAAAGCGTGAGATGCAGTGGTGTAAAGCGTAGGGTGCAGTGGCGTAAAGTGTGGGATGCAGTGGTGTAAAGCGTGGGATGCAGTGGTGTAAAGCGTTGGGTGCAGTGGTGTAAAGCGTGGGATGCAGTGGTGTAAAGTGTGGGGTGCAGTGGTGTAAAGCGTGGATGCAGTGGCGTAAAGCGTGGATGCAGTGGTGTAAAGCGTGGGGTGCAGTCAGTGGTGTAAAGTGTGGGGTGCAGTGGTGTAAAGCTTGGGGTGCAGTGGTGTAAAGTGTGGTGTGCAGTGGTGTAAAGCGTGGGGTGCAGTGCCGTAAAGCGTGGGATGCAGTGGTGTAAAGCGTGGGGTGCAGTGCTGTAAAGCGTGGG
>CM040798.1:45104906-45122406 GCA_022829025.1 Squalius cephalus
TTTATAGACTGAACGGAGGAACTTACACCTAGTTTACACATGAAAGAGTCTCTTCTGATCACCAAGGCTGCGTTTCACATTGTTACAGTAAAATTGTGAAATATTATTCCAGTGTAAATCATCTGTTTTCTATGTGAATATATACAGTGGGGAGAACAAGTATTTGATACACTGCCGATTTTGCAGGTTTTCCCACTTACAAAGCATGTAGAAGTCTGTCATTTTGATCATAGGTACTCTTCAACTGTGAGAGACGGAATCTAAAACAAAAATCCAGAAAATCACATTGTATGATTTTTAAGTAATTAATTTGCATTTTATTGCATGACATAAGTATTTGATCACCTACCAACCAGTAAGAATTCCGGCTCTCACAGACCTGTTAGTTTTTCTTTAAGAAGCCCTCCTGTTCTCCACTCATTACCTGTATTAACTGCACCTGTTTAAACTCGTTACCTGTATAAAAGACACCTGTCCACACACTCAATCAAACAGACTCCAACCTCTCCACAATGGCCAAGACCAGAGAGCTGTTTAAGGACATCAGGGATAAAACTGTAGACCTGCACAAGGCTGGGATGGGCTACAGGACAATAGGCAAGCAGCTTGGTGGGAAGGCAACAACTGTTGGCGCAATTATTAGAAAATGGAAGAAGTTCAAGATGACGGTCAATCTCCCTCGGTCTGGGGCACCATGCAAGATCTCACCTCGTGGGGCATCAATGATCATGAGGAAGGTGAGGGATCATCCCAGAACTACACGGCAGGACCTGGTCAATGACCTGAAGAGAGCTGGCACCACAGTCTCAAAGAAAACCATTAGTAACACACTACGCCGTCATGGATTAAAATCCTGCAGCGCACGCAAGGTCCCCCTGCTCAAGCCAGCGCATGTCCAGGCCCGTCTGAAGTTTGCCAATGACCATCTGGATGATCCAGAGGAGGAATGGGAGAAGGTCTTGTGGTCTGATGAGACAAAACTACAGGAAACATATGATCTCTGTAAATGCAAACAAAGGTTTCTGTACCAAATATTAAGTTCTGCTTTTCTGATGAATCAAATACTTATGTCATGCAATAAAATGCTAATTAATTACTTAAAAATCATACAATGTGATTTTCTGGATTTTTGTTTTAGATTCTGTCACTCACAGTTGAAGAGTACCTATGATAAACATTACAGACCTCTACATGCTTTGTAAGTGGGAAAACCTGCAAAATCAGTAGTGTATCAAATACTTGTTCTCCCCACTGTAGTAAAGTGTAATTTATTCCTGTGATCAAAGCTGAATTTTCAGCATCATTACTCCAGTCTTCAGTGTCACATGATCCTTCAGAAATCATTCTAATATGAGGATTTGATGCTCAAGAAACATTTATGATTATTATCGACGTTGAAAACATTTAGTGTAAACTGTCTTACAGTTTTTGTTTTTCAGGATTCTTTGATGAACAGAAAGTTAAAAAGAGCAGCATTTATTTGAAATAGAACATTATAAATGTCTTTAGTGTCACTTTAAATCAGTTTAATGTGTCTGTAATAAAAGCATTAATGAATGTTGTGAAGACTGTGTTTGTGAAGAGTGTGTTTGTGAAGAGTGTGTTTGAAACGCAGGGTGAAGAATAAGATGAAGCTTCAGCAGACCTTCACCGTCGACCCGCTTTACCTTCGACACGACAACTCCGACGCCACTGACTTCATGGTGCGCTCGCAACACACACTCATGATCAGTGTGTTTACCCGTGTGTTTACCCGTGTGTTTACCCGTGTGTTTACATGTTTACCCGTATACCCATGTGTTTATCCGTGTGTTTACATGTTTACCCGTTTACCCATGTGTTTATCCGTGTGTTTACATGTTTACCCGTTTACCCATGTGTTTATCCGTGTGTTTACATGTTTACCCGTGTACCCATGTGTTTATCCGTGTGTTTACATGTTTACCCGTGTACCCATGTGTTTATCCGTGTGTTTACCCGTGTGTTTATCCGTGTGTTTACATGTTTACCCGTTTACCCATGTGTTTATCCGTGTGTTTACATGTTTACCCGTGTACCCATGTGTTTATCCGTGTGTTTACCCGTGTGTTTATCCGTGTGTTTACATGTTTACCCGTTTACCCATGTGTTTACCCGTGTGTTTACATGTTTACCCGTATACCCATGTGTTTATCCGTGTGTTTACATGTTTACCCGTTTACCCATGTGTTTATCCGTGTGTTTACCCGTGTGTTTATCCGTGTGTTTACCCGTGTGTTTATCCGTGTGTTTACCCGTATACCCATGTGTTTATCCGTGTGTTTACATGTTTACCCGTTTACCCATGTGTTTATCCGTGTGTTTACATGTTTACCCGTGTGTTTACCCGTGTGTTTACCCGTGTGTTTACATGTTTACCCGTATACCCATGTGTTTATCCGTGTGTTTACATGTTTACCCATTTACCCATGTGTTTATCCGTGTTTTTACCCGTGTGTTTATCCGTGTGTTTACCCGTGTGTTTACCCGTGTGTTTATCCGTGTGTTTACCCGTGTGTTTACCCGTGTGTTTATCCGTGTGTTTACCCGTGTGTTTACATGTTTACCCGTTTACCCGTGTGTTAATCCGTGTGTTTATCCGTGTGTTTACCCGTGTGTTTACCCGTGTGTTTACCCGTGTGTTTACCCGTGTGTTTATCCATGTGTTTACCCGTGTATTTACCCGTGTGTTTACCCGTGTGTTTACCCGTGTGTTTACATGTTTACCCGTTTACCCATGTGTTTATCCGTGTTTTTACCCGTGTGTTTATCCGTGTGTTTACCCGTGTGTTTACGTTTACCCATGTGTTAATGCGTGTGTTTATCCGTGTTTTTACCCGTGTGTTCATCCGTGTGTTTATCCATGTTTACCCATGTGTTAATCCGTGTGTTTATCCGTGTTTTTACCCGTGTGTTCATCCGTGTGTTTATCCATGTTTACCCATGTGTTAATCCGTGTGTTTATCCGTGTTTTTACCCGTGTGTTCATCCGTGTGTTTATCCATGTTTACCCATGTGTTAATCCGTGTGTTTATCCGTGTTTTTACCCGTGTGTTCATCCGTGTGTTTATCCGTGTTTACCCATGTGTTAATCCGTGTGTTTATCCGTGTTTTTACCCGTGTGTTCATCCGTGTGTTTATCCATGTTTACCCATGTGTTAATCCGTGTGTTTATCCGTGTTTTTACCCGTGTGTTCATCCGTGTGTTTATCCATGTTTACCCATGTGTTAATCCGTGTGTTTATCCGTGTTTTTACCCGTGTGTTCATCCGTGTGTTTATCCATGTTTACCCATGTGTTAATCCGTGTGTTTATCCGTGTTTTTACCCGTGTGTTCATCCGTGTGTTTATCCATGTTTACCCATGTGTTAATCCGTGTGTTTATCCGTGTTTTTACCCGTGTGTTCATCCGTGTGTTTATCCGTGTTTACCCGTGTGTTCAGCACTGGCAGATCTCTCTGAGCCGCCGCTTCCGCTCCCTGAAGCTGTGGTTCGTGATGCGCTGCTTCGGTCTGAAGAACCTGCAGGAACACATACGACACGTGAGACGCCGCATCGTCACGCTCACACACACTTCACAAACCCTCATCCGGTGGAACACTTACACACTTAATCACTGAACACTCATTTCAGTTTACAATTTACAATGAGGCTAAAGCTTGAAATGCTCATGAAATGTCAGTGATGATGTGTTTCCTGTGATGTCAGAGCGTGGAGATGGCGAAGCTGTTCGAGTCTCTGGTCCGAAACGACACAAACTTCCAGATCCCAGCGCAGCGGCACCTCGGCCTGGTCGTCTTCTGCCTACGAGTGAGAGAAACACAGCAGATATAATCTAAAATCACAGGAAATCTTGACAATAACTTGATATTCATGGCGCTTATTGATTATAGATCAGGTGTCTTATTGATTATAGATCAGGTGTCTTATGAAAAGAGGTTTTTTTTTGTTTTTTTTTAAAGCTGCTCTAAGCGATGCTGGGTGACGTCACTTCTTGTTTACGTTCGAAGTATTGTCAAACAAAACGGAGGCTAGCTCGACCCTCCCTCCTCCTCATCCTGTCCCCTCCCCCTCCCTCCTCCTCATCCCGTCCCCTCCCCCTCCCTCCTCCTCATCCCGTCCCCTCCCCCTCCCTTCCGTGGATTTAGAAAAAACAAACTGGATTTCCCGCCTGTCCAGCAGAAATAGATTCAAAATGTAAATTCTGGACTTCGCGTTCCTTCTCCTTTTCCCTATTCTTTGTTATTTGTTCATTGGAACGTCGTCTCTTTGGTCGTGTGTCGGCCATATCAAAATTCAAGAGAATATACAATTTTAACGTTAGTCGTTGTTAGGACATCTCTCCTCTAGCTAACTTCCCTCTTCATGCTTCTCTCTCCTCCACCCCCCACACCCCCCTTCATGTGCACGCGCACTAACCCCCCCTCCCCCACATCATTCTCGTCTGTGATTGGCTGGAACACTGTTTGTTATGTTTCGTGGTCCAGGTTGGGCCAGTTTGTTTTTGTTGCTGTTTGTGGAGCCTGGGCCGTCTACAGAGACCGCGCTTCTTCACAGTGTGTTCAGGGGACAGGCAGCGAGCGGATGGTGAGGAGATGTTTGCTGGATGTGACGAAAAAAAATCTTGGCCTAAAAAATGCATGACATCGCTTAGAGCACCTTTAAGTGAAATATTTATTTTATCTATTTATAGTATTTATTTATTCCCCATGCAGATTTTTTTCTCACTTTATTTTGATGCATTTCTCAGACTTTTTATCATGTTCTCACTCGCACAAATATACAAACATTCCTAAATCAGGACATTTACTGGAGAAGCAAAATGCTACTTGTTTCAGAACATTCAGAGAACATTCAAAAGGTCATTTTGACCCGAAACTCATTTTTATAAAAAAATGTAGTGTTCATCAGAGGGGTCATAGAGTTTTGTTGCACCTGAACCACGAATACACACAAAGAAATGAATGGATTCGAGGAGTTTTGTGGTTGAAATTTAGAAGAGTAACAAATCCTTCCCTCACGGGTCAGTCTGACCCCCCTAGGAATGAATGTAATGCGAGGAATGCTTCAGTTCACACAGAAAAACCTAAAAATGCTCAACATTCAAACTAAAAATGCTAAAACTTTACCAAAAAATTATTTTATAATGTCTACATGTGTATCTGAATGCACACTGAAGAGAACAGACTTTAGGACCCAGAGGAACAGCTCGTATAGAGATATAAGGCCATCTAGAGTCATGAAATATCATCTTATATTATTATTTTTCCACAAGAGGTCGACAAAGACACTCAGTGTAAGATATTCTGAGGGTTATGCATGAAATTGTGAGTTATTTTGAGTTTAAGTTGTTATTTTAATGTGAGGAATGTGCTTCAGTTTCTGTTTATTTATTGAACAATAAAAAATAACAAAAAATCTCCCCAAAAATTGCATTAAAAATAGGAAAAATATTATCAAAATGAAATAAAATAAACTTTCTGAACAAGAACAAAAAAAGTATCATTTTAGGGCTTCGGGTCATTTTGACCGGCGAGGGAAAGATGTGTTCCTGTCAGCTGGCATTACAGTGATCACATCACTGTCTTCTGTTCTCCAGGCTGGGAACGGAGCGACGCAGGAGTTACTGAGGAAACTGACTAAATCCGGCCAGATGTTCCTGATCCCGGCTGCCATTGGGAACAAACTGATCATCCGCTTCGCCGTGACGTCGCAGTTCACCGGCGCGCAGGACATCCATCAGGACTGGAGGCTCATCCAGGAGGCGTCCCGAGAGGTTCTGCAGGATCTGACCCGCCAGCCCAGCCTGAGCTCCAGCACCGAAGAGGAGGAGCAGGAGCCGCTGATCCACACGGATCTCAGCCGGATGAGGGAGCCTATGATCGACGGCCGTCTGGTGCGTCAGGGCCAGAGACGGGCCTTCAGGTCCATGAGCTGCAGCGCTGAGCTCCCGCCGGCCCGACCCGAGCGCTGTGTCCCGCTGGAGCAGATCCCAGAGAACCGGAACCAGGAGAACCGGAACCAGAAGCGGCTCCTGAAGGTCCATAGCGTCCCGAGCCTCTCGGAGGTCTGGGATCAGTGCGGGATCTACCGGCCCTTCAGGAGAGGCCTGGTGACCAGCAGAGCCAGCTGCTTAAACTGCCTACCTTTACCATAACACACACACACACACACACACACACTCACTCACACGCACACACTCACACACTCACTCACACGCACACACTCACACACTCACTCACACGCACACACTCACACACTCACTCACACACACACACTCACACACTCACTCACACACACACACACACACTCACTCACACGCACACACTCACACACTCACTCACACTCACACTCACTCACACTCACACTCACTCACACACTCACACACTCACTCGCACACACACACACTCACACACTCACTCACACGCACACACTCACACACTCACTCACACGCACACACTCACTCTCACTCACACGCACACACTCACACACTCACTCACTCACACACACACACACACTCACACACTCACTCACACGCACACACTCACACACTCACTCACACGCACACACTCACACACACGCACACACTCACACACTCACACACTCACTCGCACACACACTCACACGCACACACTCACACACTCACTCACACGCACACACTCACACACTCACTCACACGCACACACTCACACACTCACTCACACGCACACACTCACACACTCACTCACACACACACACTCACACACTCACTCACACACACACACACACACTCACTCACACGCACACACTCACACACTCACTCACACTCACACTCACTCACACGCACACACTCACACACTCACTCGCACACACACACACTCACTCACACGCACACACTCACACACTCACACACTCACTCACACGCACACACTCACTCTCACTCACACGCACACACTCACACACTCACTCACACACACACACACTCACACACTCACTCACACGCACACACTCACACACTCACTCACACGCACACACTCACACACACGCACACACTCACACACTCACACACTCACTCGCACACACACTCACACGCACACACTCACACACTCACTCACACGCACACACTCACACACACGCACACACTCACACACGCACACACTCACTCACACGCACACACTCACACACTCACTCACACGCACACACTCACACACTCACTCGCACACACACACACACACACTTACACACTCACTCACTCACTCGCACACACTCACACTCACACACACACACTCACACTCGCACACACGCACACACACACACACACACACTTCAGTGTCAGGGATATTTTCAGGTCAGTGAACTCCTGCACTCTGTTCCTTTATTATCACAGAAAGCGTCATATGATCGATGTCTGTCTGTCAGTATTGATTTATATAAACACATTTACTTTAAAACATACGTATTTACTACTAAAAGGTGTTCTAAAAATGACTAATCCGAATAAAACACTTATTAAAAAGATAAATATTTTATTTCTTTACCTGCATGTCATCTGTGGCAGGCCCGGAGTGGGTAATCGGGAGAATCGGGAGAATTCCCGGTGGGCCGCTTCACTTTTGGGCCGGTCGAGGATTTTTTTTCTATTTTTTTTCACATTTGTCACGTTAGTTACATTAGGCTACACACGTTCCGCATTCTGACACCGCAGCGCGCAGCCTCTGCATGGGTTGTACCATGTGAGGGAGTTCTCCCCTCCCCTCCTATAGAGTTGGTTGGGTCCATAGCCGTCTTTTCCAAAACGTTTTCTCAGCTTTCTCCGCCCCAGAATAAAACATTTTAAAAGATAATTGCGCCTTTTTATCTCACAATTGCGAGTTTACATCTCGCAATTCTGACTTTATTTCTCAGAATTGCGAGATATAAAGTCAGAATTGCGTGAAATAAAGTCGCAATTGCTTCTTATAAAGTCTAAGTGAATTATTATTTAACCTTTACATTATTTGTTGAACCATGGTATTAATACAAACTACACAATAGTAAGAGCTGAACTGTTGCTTCATTTATCCAATTTGGAAAAAGCGTTAATTTGGAATTCCACCATGGAAAAAGTGGACCGGTCTTGGGCCTGAAACTCCCGGGCTGAAAAGTGGCCCCACTCCGGCCCTGATCTGTGGAAGCTTGTTTCCACCACAGAATAACATTACAAATATAAAAAAGGTCATTGCAAACATTTTATCTCACAATTCAGACTTTTTTCTTGCAAATATGAGATAAGAAGTCGCAATTATCTTTTTATTCCTTGGCAGAAACAGGCTTTCATAGTCATGTGACCGACATCATGCACATGTGTTGTTAAATTATTGAAATATTGAGTTTCAGAGAGGCTAAATACTGTAAAATAAGTATTGTAAGTATGAGGCCTCCTCTTCGGCTAAATAAGTACAGGATATTTGGCTGACAAACATGTTTGTGAATCCCTGATGTAGACAAATCATGCTTTACTGTGAAGTGATTTATAATATTATCTTACTATTAATGTACCATGTATTTCTTTATTTTTACAAAATATTTCCGACCTAGTTTTAGAAATAACAGGTTTTAATAATATTATGTCCTTTGAGTCGCGTGTTTTGATTCCCAGACGTTATTTCCAAGTCTGATGAGTGAGATTATAATAATAAAGAATGAGCAGAGTGTTTACAGTAGTAAAATCATCTTCTGTTGAGTGAGTTTGTGAATGTGATCAGTGTTCGTCAGAATCTGAAGCGTCCGTCTCTGATGGATCTGAACGTTTGATCCGTCAGAATCTCCAGCGTCTGCTCGGACTCGTCCAGGAAAAAGTTTATCACAGACGATGTTCGGGTTGAACCCGTCCTGCATCATCTGACCTTTGACCTGTCTGAAGGTCCGGGTCGAACCCGTCCTGCATTAGCTGACCTTTGACCTGTCTGAAGGTCCGGGTTGAACCCGTCCTGCATCAGCTGACCTTTGACCTGTCTGAAGGTCCGGGTTGAACCCGTCCTGCATCAGCTGACCTTTGACCTGTCTGAAGGTCCGGGTCGAACCCGTCCTGCATCAGCTGACCTTTGACCTGTCTGAAGGTCCGGGTCGAAGCCGTCCTGCATTAGCTGACCTTTGACCTGTCTGAAGGTCCGGGTTGAACCCGTCCTGCATCAGCTGACCTTTGACCTGTCTGAAGGTCCGGGTCGAACCCGTCCTGCATCAGCTGACCTTTGACCTGTCTGAAGGTCCGGGTCGAACCCGTCCTGCATTAGCTGACCTTTGACCTGTCTGAAGGTCTGGGTTGAACCCGTCCTGCATCAGCTGACCTTTGACCTGTCTGAAGGTCCGGGTCGAACCCGTCCTGCATTAGCTGACCTTTGACCTGTCTGAAGGTCCGGGTTGAACCCGTCCTGCATCAGCTGACCTTTGACCTGTCTGAAGGTCCGGGTTGAACCCGTCCTGCATCAGCTGACCTTTGACCTGTCTGAAGGTCCGGGTCGAACCCATCCTGCATCAGCTGACCTTTGACCAACCCATCCTGCATCAGCTGACCTTTGACCTGTCTGAAGGTTTGGGCCGAACCCGTCCTGCATCAGCTGACCTTTGACCTGTCTGAAAGTTCAGGTCGAACCCATCCTGCATCAGCTGACCTTTGACCTGTCTATAGGGGCGGGTCGAACCCGTCCTGCATCAGCTGACCTTTGACTTGTCTGAAGGTCCGGGTCGAACCCGTCCTGCATCAGCTGACCTTTGACCTGAACCCGTCCTGCATCAGCTGACCTTTGACCTGTCTGAAAGTTCGGGTCGAACCCGTCCTGCATCAGCTGACCTTTGACCTGTCTGAAGGTCCGGGTTGAACCCGTCCTGCACCAGCTGACCTTTGACCTGTCTGAAAGTTCGGGTCGAACCCGTCTTGCATCAGCTGACCTTTGACCTGTCTGAAAGTTCGGGTCGAACCCGTCATGCATCAGCTGACCTTTGACCTGTCTCAAAGATCGGGTCGAACCCGTCATGCATCAGCAGACCTTTGACCTGTCTGAAAGTTCGGGTCGAACCCGTCCTGCATCAGCTGACCTTTGACCTGTCTGAAAGTTCGGGTCGAACCCGTCCTGCATCAGCTGACCTTTGACCTGTCTGAAAGTTCGGGTCGAACCCGTCTTGCATCAGCTGACCTTTGACCTGTCTGAAAGTTCGGGTCGAACCCGTCATGCATCAGCTGACCTTTGACCTGTCTGAAAGATCGGGTCGAACCCGTCATGCATCAGCTGACCTTTGACCTGTCTGAAGGTTCGGGTTGAACCCATCCTGCATCAGCTGACCTTTGACCTGTCTGAAGGTCCGGGTCGAACCCGTCCTGCATCAGCTGACCTTTGACCTGTCTGAAGGTCCGGCATCACTATCACACTATCAGCATCACGGTAAGAGTGACTCTCTCTCTCAAATACGATAAAGCATTTCTCCCTCAAAACACTGCAGGATCGAGTAACACGGAGTTCTACCCAGCAGCCTCGCCACGGTACAGGTCTTCAGTACGAAAATAATATCCTGAATGAAACATGGGAAAGGAAAGTACAGAAGAAGTAAACAAGAAACAACCAAACCGAAGAGAACCGAATAAACCATGTTGATCATGTGACCATTGGAGTGAGTTTCGCGGTTTATGGGTCTAAAGCAAATGTTTGATTGACCAATCAGTGCGAAAGGCGGTGACTGACAGCTGCCAATCACTTTCCCACAATCACTTTTTCTTTCGAATATTGTCATCACTCTTTTGGAAACATGTCATGTGGTATTCATTGATCACAGACACCGCAAACACAGAATGTGTGTTTAAAGTCTCCATGGAATTGAGTGCTCTCAACTTTGATTTATGAAAAACAGAATATTTTGTGAATACGCATGTGCTGTATAACTATTTTACTCACTCATGGTGATTGTTCATAACGTTACACAGACATTCAGTTCATTTCGTGACCCTGCTCGATATAAATGTTCGGTTTATCTGCCTGTATATCACAGATTTGCATCATGTCAACAAGTTGTGTTTTCCTTTATTTACAATACTGGCTCAGTAAGGTTACATTAAGTATAATATTTATTACATGGATTTCATAGACTGCATGTGATCATGTTTGTGACAAGTTTTGTAACATCTGTAACATCTCAGTAACACAAATACACACAAGAACAAAATACTGATCAAGTCTTAAAAAACAGACATTGATAAACTAAAGGCCGTAACGCAAAGAGCTCTGACTGTGATTTAAAAAGCAGCTCATCATCTCTGTTGATCATTAAGAAGTCTGTAATCATATTCATGTTCCTCATCGGTGTCGGCGTCTCATCAGTTCTTCAATACAATCCCAGCAAGCAATCTTGCATTTAAAAAGACGTCTAATAGTCGTCCAAATGCAGCAAAGGTTTGGGCTGTCAGTGAAAATTGTATAGACGTCTAACCAAAGAAATGAAAGCAAACACCTTGTAATCACTGTTTAGCTTACATGATGGAATATCATATGTGTTGCAAATTAATTTAGCAAAAATGACATGTAACCAACAGTGTTGGGGAAAGTTACTTTGAAAAGTATGCATTACAATATTGTGTTACTCCCTTAAAAAGTAACTACTTGCGTTATTTAGTTAGTGTTTTAGAAAAGTAATGCGTCACGTTCCAGAACCCTTTCACACCAAAAGTGAAATAATAATGAAGGAAATGCAGATTCAAGCGTTGTTCTGGATAACGGAAGAATAGGATGCAGGAGAGAAACTTTTAACACATTTAGGCCGACTTTTACTAAAAAAAAAAAAAAAAATCTATAGTCATTTTGCTTATGGTTTAACTGAATAATCGAAGGTCAGAAGCCAGTGCAATGGTCATTAAAGTGAGATTAAATGCACAAAATATTTGTTTTATTTAACATACTCAGTTATTGGTGGTTTGCATAGTCTGATTTTGCATTTGACTGATTTTTTTATTTTGAGGAATACTGAATCTTTTTTGTGCAAGTGAGACGAGTAAATGCTCACATTTAGCCTAGAATAACAATAACCTTCATGTTTACACACAGCACACTCACTCACACACACACTCACACACACTCACACACACACAACGCTTCTGCACTTCGATTCGTCTCAACATGAGGACAGGAGAGCTGTCAGTCAATAAATGTGTAAACACAGTAACTTGCGTTACTTATCTGAAAAAGTAATGCGTTACTTTGATGGGGAAATGTGGCTATTGCTTGCTGGGATGTTAGAATGTTGACCCAAACAATCTGTCAGAGATCAGAGTTTGATGCGGTGAGATATGATCTCAGAGATCAGAGTTTGATGCGGTGAGATATGATCTCAGAGATCAGAGTTTGATGCGGTGAGATATGATCTCAGAGATCAGAGTTTGATGCGGTGAGATATGATCTCAGAGATCAGAGTTTGATGTGGTGAGATATGATCTGCTGGTAGATGTCTGGGCTCAGCGTGACGTACGACCTCTCTCGCTCACACATGAAGAACATCGAGTCCGAGGTCGTGCTGGGATCGAACCCGGCCTCCACCAGCCCGAGCTTCAGCTGCTTGAAGGTGCCGGTCACGTCCATCGAGCTCTGGAAACAACAACCGCTTTAATCAGAAATACCCAATGCTTTAAAGGGCTGGTTGAATATGATTTGACTTCTCTAGCTTTAGTTAGTGTGTAATGTTGCTGTTTGAGCATAAACAACATCTGCAAAGTTCCGACGCTCAAAGTTCAGAGCAAAGGGAGAGATTTGCTTTTACAGAAATCGCTGTTTAAGGACTACAACAAACGGCTGGTAGAGACTACACCACATTCCTCCCGGGTTTGTGACATCATGAACCCTAAAATTTACATAAACT
The DNA here is from genome assembly GCA_022829025.1 of Squalius cephalus. Taxonomy (NCBI): domain Eukaryota; kingdom Metazoa; phylum Chordata; class Actinopteri; order Cypriniformes; family Leuciscidae; genus Squalius; species Squalius cephalus. Next base: position 45,117,780 of record CM040798.1, read on the forward strand.
CCGCCCCCGGGAACGCGATTTATAGGTTATCATGACAGAATATGCTAATCAATGACTAGAAGATAACTACACATCAGATACATAAATTAATCAAATGTCCTGTTGCTTCTACATGTTGTCACTTCTTGAGTCTCTCCATCTTTGTCTGACTCCAGTTAGGCGGCTAAAAGTTTGTGAAATGTATGTGTGAGGTAATCGGAGCTGCTAACACACACACACACACAAGTTCTTAAAGCTCCGCCCCCTGTGCCGGGAGCAGCAGCTCATTTGCATTTAAAGGGACACAAAAACGGCACGTTTTTTCTCACCCTTAAAAAAGTGACAATTTTTACATGCTATAAAAAATATCGGGGGGGTGTTTTGAAATAAAACTTCACACACACACTCTGGGGATATCAGAGACTTATTTTCCCTCTTGTGGAAGGGCATTATAGGAGCCCTTAAATGAAATGCAGTGCTATAGTTGTACCTGAATGCGTATGAAACGAGGTCGAGCGTAAGAGGGCAGGAACCGGCAGACGTGTGTGAACATCGTGTCGCGATCAAACTCCATTCCCTCCGTCAGTTTGAGCGCTGCCATCCCGATCCGTCCTTCGTGACCTTCACACACACACACACACACACAAACCAACATTAGCAGCGTCACGCCTGGAGAATAAGGCTGCACGATTAGTCGCAATTTCCATGTAATCGCTATTAAACCGGTGTGACTTATCTTGATTCTGAAATGGCCAAGGCTGAGATCATTAGTTATGTGCAGCGTGTCAGAGACGTACGGCTCAGTAAACGCTGCTCACTCTGAAAGCACTGCGAGTTCGAGTCGCTTATAACGTGCATTTGAAAAAGCAACACGCGTCAAAAATCTTTCCAGACATGAGACGCATTTATGAACCTCTTGTCCAACAAAAGACAACATTAATAACACGCTTTTCCTCCAAACTCACTTCATAAGGACAGCTGAGCTCCTCCTGTGAGATGATGAGCTTCTGACACAGAATAAGGCAGTCGTGTGTTTATTACTCATGATTAATCAAAGCGTCTCAGTCTTCTGTTTATTCAGAGACAGAGAGTGTGTATGTGTGTGTGTGTGAGACGCCCTCTGGTGTTCAGAGGGATATATGGTGTGTGTGTGTGTGTGTGTGAGACTCTGGTGTTCAGAGGGATATATGCCGTGTGTGTGTGTGTGTGTGTGTGAGAGTGTGTGAGACGCCCTCTGGTGTTCAGAGGGATATATGGCGTGTGTGTGTGTGTGTGTGAGACGCCCTCTGGTGTTCAGAGGGATATATGGTGTGTGTGTGTGTGTGTGAGACTCTGGTGTTCAGAGGGATATATGCCGTGTGTGTGTGTGTGTGAGAGTGTGTGAGACGCCCTCTGGTGTTCAGAGGGATATATGGCGTGTGTGTGTGTGTGTGTGTGTGTGTGAGAGTGTGTGAGACGCCCTCTGGTGTTCAGAGGGATATATGGTGTGTGTGTGTGTGTGAGACTCTGGTGTTCAGAGGGATATATGCCGTGTGTGTGTGTGTGTGTGTGTGTGTGAGAGTGTGTGAGACGCCCTCTGGTGTTCAGAGGGATATATGGCGTGTGTGTGTGTGTGTGTGAGACGCCCTCTGGTGTTCAGAGGGATATATGGTGTGTGTGTGTGTGTGTGAGACTCTGGTGTTCAGAGGGATATATGCCGTGTGTGTGTGTGTGTGAGAGTGTGTGAGACGCCCTCTGGTGTTCAGAGGGATATATGCCGTGTGTGTGTGTGTGTGAGAGTGTGTGAGACGCCCTCTGGTGTTCAGAGGGATATATGATGTGTGTGTGTGTGTGTGAGACGCCCTCTGGTGTTCAGAGGGATATATGGTGTGTGTGTGTGTGTGTGTGAGAGACTCTGGTGTTCAGAGGGATATATGGCGTGTGTGTGTGTGTGTGTGTGTGTGTGAGACTCTGGTGTTCAGAGGGATATATGGCGTGTGTGTGTGTGTGTGTGTGTGTGTGTGTGTGTGTGTGAGACTCTGGTGTTCAGAGGGATATATGGCGTGTGTGTGTGTGTGTGTGTGTGTGTGTGTGTGTGTGAGACTCTGGTGTTCAGAGGGATATATGGCGTGTGTGTGTGTGTGTGTGTGTGTGTGTGTGTGTGTGTGTGTGTGTGTGAGACGCCCTCTGGTGTTCAGAGGGATATATGGTGTGTGTGTGTGTGTGTGTGTGTGAGAGACTCTGGTGTTCAGAGGGATATATGGCGTGTGTGTGTGTGTGTGTGTGTGTGTGTGTGAGACTCTGGTGTTCAGAGGGATATATGGCGTGTGTGTGTGTGTGTGTGTGTGTGTGTGTGTGTGTGTGTGTGAGACTCTGGTGTTCAGAGGGATATATGGCGTGTGTGTGTGTGTGTGTGTGTGTGAGACGCCCTCTGGTGTTCAGAGGGATATATGGCGTGTGTGTGTGTGTGTGTGTGTGTGTGTGTGTGTGTGTGTGTGTGTGTGAGAGACGCCCTCTGGTGTTCAGAGGGATATATGGCATGTGTGTGTGTGTGTGTGAGACTCTGGTGTTCAGAGAGAGTATTTATATCGATCAGCCGCTGCACTGACAAACTGAACATAAAATAATCGCAGCCTTTGCTAATCGCGTGCGGTTTCATCAGACCTGGAACTCGAACTCCGTAGACGTTTCCCTCCTGGACGAACGGGAGCGTGCCGATGATGTCCGAGACTTCAGTGGTGGCCACGTTCTCTCCCTTCCACCTGCTCTCACACACACACACACACACGGGTTTGTTTTGCTACACTTGTGAGGACATTTCATAGGCATAATAGTTTTTATTCTGTCCAAACTGTATATTCTGTCCTCTTACACTGACCTACCCATCACACACACACACACACACACACACACACACACACACTAACCCGACCCCTAAACCTACTCATCACAGGAAACTTAATGCATTTTTTCATTTTAATAAAACACTGTTTAATGTTTTTAAAGCCATTTGAAATACGAGGACTCAGGAAATGTCCTCATAAATCACGTTTACATTGTAATACCAGTGTAATACCAGTGTAATGCCAGTGTAATACCAGTGTAATACCAGTGTAACACCAGTGTAATACCAGTGTAATGCCAGTGTAATACCAGTGTAATGCCAGTGTAACACCAGTGTAATACCAGTGTAATACCAGTGTAATACCAGTGTAACACCAGTGTAACACCAGTGTAATACCAGTGTAATGCCAGTGTAATACCAGTGTAATACCAGTGTAACACCAGTGTAATGCCAGTGTAATGCCAGTGTAATGCCAGTGTAACACCAGTGTAATACCAGTGTAATACCAGTGTAACACCAGTGTAATACCAGTGTAATGCCAGTGTAATACCAGTGTAATACCAGTGTAACACCAGTGTAATACCAGTGTAACACCAGTGTAATACCAGTGTAATACCAGTGTAACACCAGTGTAACACCAGTGTAATACCAGTGTAATACCAGTGTAACACCAGTGTAACACCAGTGTAATACCAGTGTAACACCAGTGTAATACCAGTGTAATACCAGTGTAACACCAGTGTAATGCCAGTGTAATACCAGTGTAATACCAGTGTAACACCAGTATAATACCAGTGTAATACCAGTGTAACGCCAGTGTAATGCCAGTGTAATACCAGTGTAACACCAGTGTAACACCAGTGTAATACCAGTGTAATACCAGTGTAATACCAGTGTAATACCAGTGTAACACCAGTGTAATACCAGTGTAATACCAGTGTAATACCAGTGTAACACCAGTGTAACACCAGTGTAACACCAGTGTAATACCAGTGTAACACCAGTGTAACACCAGTGTAATACCAGTGTAATACCAGTGTAATACCAGTGTAACACCAGTGTAATACCAGTGTAATACCAGTGTAATACCAGTGTAACACCAGTGTAATACCAGTGTAACACCAGTGTAATACCAGTGTAACACCAGTGTAACACCAGTGTAACACCAGTGTAATACCAGTGTAATACCAGTGTAATACCAGTGTAACACCAGTGTAATACCAGTGTAATACCAGTGTAACACCAGTGTAACACCAGTGTAACACCAGTGTAACACCAGTGTAATACCAGTGTAACACCAGTGTAATACCAGTGTAACACCAGTGTAACACCAGTGTAATACCAGTGTAACACCAGTGTAACACCAGTGTAATACCAGTGTAATACCAGTGTAACACCAGTGTAATACCAGTGTAATACCAGTGTAACACCAGTGTAATACCAGTGTAATACCAGTGTAACACCAGTGTAATACCAGTGTAATACCAGTGTAATACCCATGTCATTATACACATGTCTGTCCTCATAAATCACACACGCACACACACACACACACACATCAGCTCCAGCGGCTGATTCCTGACACACACCTGAATGTGTCTCCCACTCGGTCCTGGAAGTAGATGAAGTTGTCGTGGTCGATCCTCAGCAGGTCTCCGCTGTTGAAGTAGAGGTCTCCGCTCTTCAGGACGTCCCGCAGACGCTTCTTCTCCGTTTGCTGCTGGTTCTGCGCGTAACCCACGAACGGAGCGAGTCCGGTGATCTCACACACCAGCAGCCCCGTCTGTCCTGGACACACAGCAACACTGACTCCATGCTTTAAAG
>CM040798.1:45127406-45129906 GCA_022829025.1 Squalius cephalus
GTGGAAAAAGGCTGTTCTTGTAACATATGAAATATGATTTTCAAAAGACAGGTTGCAGTCTAGTATAACACCCAGGTCTTTTACTGTAGAGGATAAAGTAACAGGACATCCTACTATGTTAAAGTTGTAGCGTGAGAGGTTTTGTGGGCGGTTTTTTGAACCGATGATTAGTACCTCTGTCTTGTCTGGATTTAATAAAAGAAAATTGCGCGTCATCCAATCTTTTATATCTTTAACACACTCTGTCAATTTGGATAATTTAGCGTTTTCATCCGGCCGTGATGAAATATAGATTTGAGTGTCATCAGCATAACAATGGAAACTGATTTCATGTTTCCTTATAATATTTCCAAGTGGCAGCATATATATTGAGAATAATAGAGGGCCTAACACAGATCCCTGCGGCACTCCATAGTTTACTGGAGTTATGATCGATTTTTCTCCATTTAAATAGACAAAATGGTAGCGGTCAGATAAGTATGATCTGAACCAGCTTAATGCTTGTCCTTGAACACCAGTATAATTTTGTAGTCGATCTAAGAGTATTGTGTGATCTATAGCAGTGGTTCCCAATCCTGGTCCTGGGGACCCACAGCTCTGCACAGTTTGTATGTCTCCCTCATTTAACACACCTGATTCAGATCATCATCTCGTTAGGAAAGAGCTCTATGAACTGAACTGGGTGTGTCAGATAAATGAGACATATAAAATGTGCAGAGCTGTGGGTCCCCAGGACCAGGATTGAGAACCACTGATCTATAGTATCGAACGCAGCACTAAGATCAAGTAAAACTAGTATTGAGATACAGCTTTGGTCAGAAGCTAATAGTAAATCATTTGTGATTTTAACGAGCGCAGTTTCAGTGCTATGATGCGGCCTGAATCCAGACTGAAACTTTTCATAGATGTCATTTTCTTGCAAGAAAGAGCCCAGTTGGGCGGATACAATTTTTTAAGTATTTTAGACATAAAAGGAAGATTTGAAATGGGTCTATAATTTGCTAGGTTATTATGATCTAATTGTGGTTTCTTAATAAGTGGTTTTATAACTGCCAGTTTAAATGTTCTTGGAACATGACCTAAAGATAAAGATGAGTTAATAATATTGAGGAGAGGCTCTTCCACTACAGGTAACACTTCTTTCAGTAGTTTAGTGGGTATAGGATCTACACCTAGAATGTGTGTGTGTGTGTGTGTGTGTGTGTGTGTGTGTGTGTGTGTGTGTGTGTGTGTTGATCTCTGTGTGTGTGTGTGTGTGTATCTCTGTGTGTGTGTTGATCTCTGTGTGTGTGTGTTAGGGCTTGCATAGACTAGTCGAGTAGTTGATAGATCGACTACCTCAACCACTAGTCGACGCTGTCGGAAACAATCGACTACTCGAGCGTCCATTAACCATAAATGAATTAAAAATGGCGAACGTCACCAACAGACACCACACGTCAGATGTGTGAAAGTATTTCATCAAGGATAACAAAAATATTGTAATTGGCCAACTCTGCAAGAGGCCGTTCACATATTATTGCGTCTAAAAACGTGTGGAAGCCGTGCCGCTGTCTCCTACAAGCGCTTGCGCTCCCATGGCGTCTGTCGTTGCTATGCAACCAACCATGAACTGCGCTCTCCATGATGACGAGGAAGAAGTATCAGCAAAGCTTTACTTCTAGATATATTTCTGGAGATGAGAAGGAAAAACGCCCTGTACAGCTACGATCAGCTGTTCGGCCGAGCTTTCGATGATGTTACGGAAAGGCCGAAGCTGATTGGTTTTTGTCGCATGACCTGCGGTGCGCTTGAGACATTCTGAAACGTTGAGATGTTTTCATCTCGCCGCGGCATCGGCGCGCCTGGAAAAAATAGCGCACCACGTTGCTTCCATTATGAGCCTACATTTGAAATAACGAACTTGAGCGTGAAAAAGACGCGATATGTGAACGGCCCCTAGAAGCAGACGTCTGAAATGAAAGGCAAGAACAGCTATTTATTTGGCTTTAGACTGTTACATGAAAATTTAAAAATGAAATGTCATAATTATAATGGTTTGTGAGTTTACTTATGTAATTGTTGCATTAGGCTATGAATTAATAAATGTTTATTGATAAGATCTAGATATTTCATGTCTTTTCATTTACAGTAGCATGAACCACGAGTAGTCGAGTAACTCGAGTATTGTTTTGATAAGAAATCGACTAGCAGAAATCAGTAGTCGTGCAACCCCTAGTGTGTGTGTGTGTGTGTGTGTGTTGATCTGTGTGTGTGTGTGTGTGTGTGTGTGTGTGTGTGTGTGTGTGTGTGTGTGTTGATCTCTCTCTGTGTGTGTGTGTGTGTGTGTGTGTGTGTGGATCTCTGTGTGTGTGTTGATCTGTGTTGTGTGTTGATCTGTGTGTGTGTGTGTGTGTGTGTGTGTGTGTGTGTTGATCTGTGTGTGTGTGTTGATCTCTGTGTGTGTGTTGATCTCTGTGTTTGTGTGTGTGTGTGTGTGTTGATCTGTGTTGTGTGTTGA
>CM040798.1:45134906-45139906 GCA_022829025.1 Squalius cephalus
TCTATTGCTCTTAATCGAACAACTTCAGCCTAAAATTTAAATTCAGAATGTTCATTTAGGCTGAACTATTGTTTTAAAATAATACTGATTACAGCTTTATTTATTTCTGATAATAGTGTGTGTTTGTTCTCACCCTCTGACGCGATCAGGACTTTGGCCCCGGGACAGCATCTGAAGCTCGCGATCAGACTCCGCGCGCGGATGCTGGTGTTGAGGAATGCGCATGCGCAGCCGAGCTTGGCCAGCGCGAGCCAGCAGAAGATGAAGGCGGGCTCATTCATCATGAACAGAACCGCGGTGTCTCCGGGCGTCAGAACCGACGCGCCGCGCAACGCGTTCGCTATTCTGTTGCTCTCTCTGTCTGCGTCTCTAAACGAGTACCTTTCGTTCTCGAAAACAATAAACGGCTTGTTCGGCCGCGCTTCGACCTGTTCTAGAAATCTGTCCAAAGCGAAGAACAAAGGTCGCCTTCTTCTGCGAGACACGAATTTGAGTAAAATCCGCACCAGTTCTGTGTGATAAACAAAGTCTGACCAGAAATACGGGAAAAGCAGCCTGAGGAACAGAGGACAGAGGATCAGTCCGCACAAGAGCACAGAAACAAGGAACATCTTTGATGTGAGAATGCGAGAGTTTCTCAAACACAATCCGATCTGAAGAATGAAGTAGATTCTGCTGAAGGCGGAGCGACATGAGATTATCAACACGGTTTAAAGTTTCTTTCAGCTCAGAGCCTTTAAAGACGAGGATCAGAAATGTGCTGTATTACAGAAGTTTCACTTAGGAAAAATAACTTTTTTCAAACTTCAGAAATTCAGTTTTTGGAGTACAGCTCTGCTTCCAACTTAGATTCTTTTTGTGATCCTTAATTCATTTGCAGCCGTCATTATTCTGCTAAATTATTTCAGAATTTCTGAATACACCTACTCAAACCACAGCGAAATGTCTGGATCCGTTAAAGTAAAACATCTGATCTGAAGTCAGTGCTTTAGTGTGCATGATACCGGTGTGTTCACACTTGTTGTTTGGTTGGATTAAAACAAACCCTGCTGGGATTGCTCTGTTACAGCGGTTCATGTGAAGAAGTGTGAACACTGATCTGAACCGAACCAGCGGACCGAGACCCAGATTGTGAACATATTCTTATGGCTTTAGGTTCGGTGTTAAAATGCCAGTGTGAACGCTAAGTGGACCAGGACTAAATGTTGTTTTGTTGGTCCGGACCAAACAAACCAGTCCAGCTGAACTACAAGTGTGTGAACACACCCTTAACCCTCTGGTGCTCTGCGCGTGTCGGTCAAAGATGACAGATTTTTTAAAATTATTTCAATGAAATGAATGTTCTATATTTTAGTTCTATAATCTTTTTTTTGGTACATGGATTGTATGGTACAAAATTATATTTACGCTGTTATGATTAATTTTTTCACTTTTTGAGCATAGACCTGAAAATTAAATTTCCAACTTAAACTGTGGTAAATCTTGAATGCTTTAGAGACTTAAGTTTGATCTCTTTTCAAAGACGACTCTTGGCAGATTATTGTGGAAAAAAAGTGAAATTTAAAAAAAGTTACAGAATTTTACGTTTATTGTTATGAAAAATGTGCAAAAATACTATTTTAAATTTTTATATGACATATATATTTTCAAAAACACGTTTTACTCTAAAACTGTGAGACAATAAAAGCCATCCATATAAGTTGTGTTCAAAATCTGAGCCCGATATCTCAAAAAATGATCTTTCAGTGAGATGTTGTTCGGCTGCAGTGCCAAACGCCTCCACTAGAGGAAACTCGTCTCGCATTCATTTCCAATGCGCTCATTATTGATCACGAGGAGCACAAGTGTGACTGTTTGTTTCAGGACCATTTAACCTGTTCTAATCATGTCCATGATTTTGTGTGTGTGTGTGTGTGTTCACACAGCAAGTGCCGAAACCTTTACCAAGTTTCGTACGATTCCAAAGAAGAGAAAATTTCACACAAAATACCCAAATGTAAAATGTTTCAGTCATAAATGAGCGAGGAACACCAGAGGGCGCTGTTTCCCTCCTGAGGCAGACCCGGAGTCCTGGACCAGGTCCAAACCGGCGGTTGCATAATTCCCAGATCTCTCTGAACATGTGGAGACCAGCATCGCTATCAGTTCCTCGAGCCGCTCCTGATAGCAGCGGTTTTACTCCGGCTGGTAAATCAAACTCAACGACCTCTCGCTAGCAAAACACTCGCTGACACTCATTCAGCAAATAATTGTGACATCTCGCTCGGATGTATTCACAGAGTCCTGATTCCCAGCATGCACTGCAGTAATGAGAACCGTGCGTTTGAAGCTGGATTGTGAACTCCTCAAGGTTACAGTGATAGCAGAAAGAAAGAGCCATACTGATAACGTTCTGCACCGTTTTATTTATATAAAGCTCTTCTGGAAAATAACTGACCTCGATCTCTCGAGTTTTCGAGCACGTTTAACAGTACAGCGAGCGTCAGGCACACGGCCCGAACACTTCAGGACGGATTCCCGTCGCTCATGTCAGAGGGAAACCTGCTGGATTATGCAAATAATACTAACGTAGTAGAATAAGTCCAATATTTCAATAAAATGCCCAGTAGATCAGTGTAGTGTATCTGGGTGACCCACTTCTGGAGTGTGGCCCTCAGTCGTGTGAATACTGTACTTCTGCACTGCTGAAACACACAGGCATGACGGAGATCTGAACCGAGAGCTTGAACCTCAGGTCAACCTATAGAACCTATCCTGTTGAATCTCAGGATAGTTTTCAGAAATGTCAGTTCAGGCCAAGGTGTTCTGTGTCTTCTTATGTTAAGACATCCATTCAATGGTCTGATATGTTTGAAAGTTACCAATGGTAGTCTAGGATTCAGTAGACGTGGATTCCTCGACTCGAGTTTGGCTTTCGGGTTCAGAGGCCGGATCCTTCGAGGAACGCTTGCGTCACCGCGGCCAGACGAAGCTCTCCCAATCGATCCAGCGAAAGGTGGATCTTTAGCCTGGACCTTTACACAGGCCGTGAACCCTGTCTTGTTTTCAGACAGATCCTTCAGTGAGCTCATTGTTTCTGCCTTAAATTATTACATTGTTTAAATGAATACATTTTTAGCTAACTGTGATTTTGTATGTGTATTTCTGAAACGCGTAACTTAGACACCTCTGATAACAGAACACTCTGAACTGTAATGTGGACTCATGCATTTTCTGAAACGATGATGTGTATTTTGAAAAGCGCTGTACAAATAAATGTGAATTGAATTAAACTCAGCCTCTGAATTGGTCAAAGATATTTCTAAGTTCTGCCATGTCCTGAAGACATGTCCAGCATCTCGGCCCAAACGGCCCAGGACTCCTGATCTCGGCTGAATGCATTTATTGATTTCTGTGTCCTGCATAAAAGGCAGATTTTAGATGCTGTTATTACTTTTGTGTCCCGTTGCTCTCAATGCTTTTCAATGCGGATCCATGCTCTAGTTTTTCTTCCTTTTGTGCCGTAAATGTTATGGAAAATCCATGGATTCCATTGATCTGATGCCTTCTCTCTATCTTGTTTTTCTCTTATACCTCGATGTCAACATGTGTTCTCTCCACGTCAGCTTTCCTGACAGTCGAATTTTATTAGTTTTTATTAGTAAAACAGTATGTGAAAGCCAATAGCATTCACATTCTCCATCACTAAAGTAAATGTAACTTTTCTGTGTTAAAACGGTTGTAGTCACAGACAGTAAATTTACTCGAAAAGTAAAAAGGCTGTTTGTTTTGTGTTAGACGCGTGGACCAATGGCGTGAGTTGTGGGCGGGGACTATCTGTGATTGACAGGTGGCAGATTCGGAAAGCTGTGGAAGAGAACTTAGAATTTTTTTTAAATTTCATTTGATACGAGCTTAACATCATATGACATGTCCAGAATATTATAAAAACATGTTTTTTGTAAAGATTACTCCCTGCTAACCTTATCTCTCTCTGTATAGTGTTTGTTCAGTCGCATTGACTCTTTGCTGAATCCTCCCAAACAAATACAATAAATACGTGCAAAATCCCGCTTCCAGAATCCCGAGCACGTGATCACTTCGATCTGGGAATCAGAGTATCTGTCAGGGCTTTTGATCCTTTATCCCTCAATCATTCTCTCAAAGTTTGTTCTGCATCCCTTTAAGTGTTTAAATCTAATCTTGACTCTTTTATTTGTGTAATCTGTTTTATATTATTGCACTATAGGCTAAATTAGGTTATGCGTGTTTCAATTATGTAGACTATTCCCATTCGTGTCTTTTGTTATTTTTGCGCAATTTTCCACCGGACAAACTCATGATTTCTGTTCTGTGCGTCTGTGCGCACCAATCTTGCACTTCTATCTACTCCTCAACCAGACCACCTAGAGACTTCGGGTTTTCGGCATTATGTTAAGGAAGGTCTAATCTCGGGAACGCACAAAAAAAATCCAGGAAAAGATTTACTATCTCTTAGTGTTGTGATCCCATGAGGTGAGAAAATTGCGCTAAAACACTCACCGAGTTTTTATTACTTGTTTAGTTTGATATCTTGAGTAGGCGCAATATAAAAGAAGAAGTAAAGATTATTACTATGATTATTATGATGATACACAGCAGTGTGATGATGACTACAGTAATTACAGTAGCGAACACACACTCGTGGCTGTGGAGGATCGAGCGTGTGAGCCCCGATAAGAATGTGCTGGTGTAAGGCTCTCTCTCTCTCTCTCTCTCTCTCTCTCTCACACACACACACAAATGTCACTCTCTCACATGTCACGAATCTCTCTCGCGACCCTTGCCACCTGCCGCACGCACTATAAAAGCGCGTCCCCGCGGCGACTCTTTTACTTTCCCGGATCAGAAGTGCTGCATGTGTGAGAGCTTCAGTCCAGAAGCAGATTCAGAACCAGAACCAGAAGCAGAAGCAGAAGCAGAACCAGGAGAACATGCTGCGGGTCCGGTGTCTGAGAGGAGGGAGCCGAGGAGCAGAAGCT
>CM040798.1:45147406-45149906 GCA_022829025.1 Squalius cephalus
CAATTTATTAAATGTATCCCGTCTGTCTGATTGCTGCTATGATGCTCAGAACGTTCTACTCTCTAGAACTCCAGGGTTCTCGACTCTTTTTAAAAGAACACTTTATGCCAGAAAGGTTCTATATAACGAGAAATGTCTTAAATGTTTGCATAATACTTTCATGTTTAAATAGTTATTTCAGTTTTCACTAGTGATAAAAATATGTTTAGAGCTGTTCAATTCATAAAATTGCATTAATTAAAAAAAGTAATGAATGAAAAGGAAATCCATAAAATGAGGCCATGACTGGAAACGGATCTACATATGAAAAATCTTTATGGTTCTATTCAGAACCTTTTCTTCTAAGAAGGAATATTTCAAAAATGAGTCAAAAACAAAGCACTCTTTATACGCCGAGCTCACAGTCAACAAACACAATCATATTCTGACGTTCTCCTTTCTGCACAGGAACAGATTTGTGGTTGAGAGCTTGTAAACAAACTCTTGTAAACATCACATGACTGATCCACATCCCATCTTATATATTAATATTTTTGTGTCAGATATTCAATTTACAACATGGAAATGAACAATTTGAATAATGTAAACTGGTTTTCCCGAGTCATATTGCGCTTCACTGGAGAGAATCACTACTTTAACACAATCTGTATTTCATTGATGATGTGAATGGCCTTATATGATGTTTGGCTTAAATATGAGTACTCTTCCTCAGATCATCCGTTGTGGATGTCGTCCAAATGGCTGTCCATGAATGTGTTGATGCTGGATGAGAAACGTGTGATGGTGGATGCTGATGAGATGACCATACAGAAAATGTTTGAAAATCTCGGTAAGAACGTTGTTTCTTCAGCTCTTCTGGAGCTTCAGCTCTGAACCCATACAACCAGTGTTGGGGAAACTTCTTTAAAATGTAATGCGTTACAGTATTACATTACTCTCTAAAAATAACTAATTATGTTACAAATGGGAAAGTTATTTTTATGGAAAGTAATGCGTTACGTTTCTTTTTCTCACCCTGCGAGGCTCGATCTCTTCTTGGCCTTGCAGGTGTTTTTACTGAAGTTCTTTCTTTGCAAGCGTTTGTCGCAGTAATGCATTGCCTATATAACACACACTTTCATTTTCCTTTTAAAAACACATTTAGAATATTATCATATTCTGAGCACTTAGAATATTTCCTGAGCCCTAGAGCTACAGACACCATATAACAGATCTCAACATTAGGGTTATATTACCTACTGTATCTTTATTGAACTTTAAACTGTTTTACTGAAAGTTGAAAGTAATGTGTTTTGTTAGTACTTTTTGTCTGTTTGCGCAGGCATGACGCATGTTTAAGTGACAACGTTATGGAGAAGAGAGAGAATTTTTATTCAGTACTTTAAAAATGTTAAAGTAAATTAATTAAACTGAAAAGTAATGTGCATTACTTTTAAAAAAGTAACTTAAAAAGTAACTAATGTGTAAATTTATAAATGCATACTTTACTCGTTACATCGCAAAAGTAATCTGATTACATAATTTATGTTACTTGTAATGTGTTACTTTACTTGTTACATCACAAAAGTAATCTGATTACGTAATGCATGTGACTTATAATGAGGTACTTTACTCATTACATCACAAAAGTAATCTGATTACATAATGCATGTTACTTGTAATTAATTACTTTACTCGTTACATCACAAAGTAATCTGATTACGTAATGCATGTTACTTGTATGTCAATCTGACTGCTGTTTGTCGCTCCTGCAGGTATTAAGACGATTAAAGTCAGCATCCGCCACGCTAACTCCCTGGGAGGAGGCTTTCACTGCTGGACGACGGACGTGCGCCGGCGCGGATCCCTCCAGTCTTACTTCCTCTAGCCTGCCAGAGACACGCAGTTCTTATTGAGCTCAGATTCGAGCACCGTCTGCATGGTTTGATTGCGATGTGCATGTCAGGGCTTTTGTAAATGCGACCGATGAACGTGATGAATAGAAACCTCAGTGATCTCAATAACAACTGCATTTCTGGCCGGCTGTTGTAGTAATGACTCCAGTGAAGTAGGCAGAGCCCCATCCACCGCCCCCACACACACACACCACAGAAGAAGAGTTTCTACCTCCTATTTACCAAAAACAGAAAACCTGTTTAGCCTATTTTGAATTGTAATGACTTCTTATATAATGCATTTTAATGATATATAATTTTTTTTACCCTATGTGATACAAGTGTTGATTTATAAATCAGGTATTTTTGTAGCCATATTTCAGTTATTTTGTAAGCATTTCATGAAATGTAAATATCTATATGCATATGCATTATTTTAGTTGCACATATACTCTTCACTTCACAAAAGTGTTTTTATAGCATCTGCCTCTGATGTCATTCACAATAGCAGGAGTCAGGAACGCTATGCGCTGCTTATACATAATCCTGGAACGTGTTCTCAACGTTCAGGGAACGTTTGGCTGATTGTTTCGCGTTGTGTTTGTGCTGTGATTCTCTAGTTTAAC
>CM040798.1:45154906-45174906 GCA_022829025.1 Squalius cephalus
TCATTAAAATTTGTTTTCTATACAGAGATATCGACATCGGTAAATATCGGTATCGGCCATAACAGCAATATTAATATTGGTTATCGGTATCGGCCACAATTTTCACATCGGTGCATCACTATCAAAAAGTTCATAAAGAGATCGTAAAACTAATCCATATGAACCAAGTGGTTTGATTAAAATTTTCTGAAGAGAGACAATCGCTCTATATGATGAGCAGATGGATTTTAGTCCTTCACATATTAACATTGATCAGAGAACATAAACAGAAGCTCAACTGTACTTGCTTGATGCACGAGAATGAACCTCATTGGTTCTTGCTGAAGCTCAGACGTGCTGCGTAACACGAGAATGAACCTCATTGGTTCTTGCTGAAGCTCAGACGTGCTGCGTAACACGAGAATAAACCTCATTGGTTCTTGCTGACGCTCAAACGTGCTGCGTAACACGAGAATGAACCTCATTGGTTCTTGCTGAAGCTCAAACGTGCTGGGTAACACGAGAATGAACCTCATTGGTTCTCGCTGAAGCTCAAACGTGCTGCGTAACACGAGAATGAACCTCATTGGTTCTTGCTGACGCTCAAACGTGCTGCGTAACACGAGAATGAACCTCATTGGTTCTTGCTGAAGCTCAAACGTGCTGCGTAACACGAGAATGAACCTCATTGGTTCTTGCTGAAGCTCAAACGTGCTGCGTAACACGAGAATGAACCTCATTGGTTCTTGCTGAAGCTCAAACGTGCTGCGTAACACGAGAATGAACCTCATTGGTTCTTGCTGAAGCTCAAACGTGCTGCGTAACACAAGAATGAACCTCGTTGGTTCTTGCTGAAGCTCAAACGTGCTGCGTAACACGAGAATGAACCTTGTTGGTTCTTGTGGAAGCTCAAACGTGCTGCGTAACACGAGAATGAACCTCATTGGTTCTTGCTGAAGCTCAAACGTCTTGCGTAACACAAGAATGAACCTCATTGGTTCTTGCTGAAGCTCAAACGTGCTGCGTAACACTAGAATGAACCTCATTGGTTCTTGCTGAAGCTCAAACGTGCCGCGTAACACGAGAATGAACCTCGTTGGTTCTTGCTGAAACTCAAACGTGCCGCGTAACACGAGAATGATCCTCGTTGGTTCTTGCTGAAGCTCAAACGTGCTGCGTAACACGAGAATGAACCTCATTGGTTCTTGCTGAAGCTCAAACATGCTGCGTAACACGAGAATGAACCTCGTTGGTTCTTGCGGAAGCTCAAACGTGCTGCGTAACACGAGAATGAACCTCATTGGTTCTTGCTGAAGCTCAAACGTGCTGCGTAACACGAGAATGAACCTCGTTGGTTCTTGCGGAAGCTCAAACGTGCTGCGTAACACGAGAATGATCCTCGTTGGTTCTTGCTGAAGCTCAAACGTGCTGCGTAACACGAGAATGAACCTCGTTGGTTCTTGCGGAAGCTCAAACATGCTGCGTAACACGAGAATGAACCTCATTGGTTCTTGCTGACGCTCAAACGTGCTGCGTAACACGAGAATGAACCTCATTGGTTCTTGCTGAAGCACAAACGTGCTGGGTAACACGAGAATGAACCTCATTGGTTCTCGCTGAAGCTCAAACGTGCTGCGTAACACGAGAATGAACCTCATTGGTTCTTGCTGACGCTCAAACGTGCTGCGTAACACGAGAATGAACCTCATTGGTTCTTGCTGAAGCTCAAACGTGCTGCGTAACACGAGAATGAACCTCATTGGTTCTTGCTGAAGCTCAAACGTGCTGCGTAACACGAGAATGAACCTCATTGGTTCTTGCTGAAGCTCAAACGTGCTGCGTAACACGAGAATGAACCTCATTGGTTCTTGCTGAAGCTCAAACGTGCTGCGTAACACAAGAATGAACCTCGTTGGTTCTTGCTGAAGCTCAAACGTGCTGCGTAACACGAGAATGAACCTTGTTGGTTCTTGTGGAAGCTCAAACGTGCTGCGTAACACGAGAATGAACCTCATTGGTTCTTGCTGAAGCTCAAACGTCTTGCGTAACACAAGAATGAACCTCATTGGTTCTTGCTGAAGCTCAAACGTGCTGCGTAACACTAGAATGAACCTCATTGGTTCTTGCTGAAGCTCAAACGTGCCGCGTAACACGAGAATGAACCTCGTTGGTTCTTGCTGAAACTCAAACGTGCCGCGTAACACGAGAATGATCCTCGTTGGTTCTTGCTGAAGCTCAAACGTGCTGCGTAACACGAGAATGAACCTCATTGGTTCTTGCTGAAGCTCAAACATGCTGCGTAACACGAGAATGAACCTCGTTGGTTCTTGCGGAAGCTCAAACGTGCTGCGTAACACGAGAATGAACCTCATTGGTTCTTGCTGAAGCTCAAACGTGCTGCGTAACACGAGAATGAACCTCGTTGGTTCTTGCGGAAGCTCAAACGTGCTGCGTAACACGAGAATGATCCTCGTTGGTTCTTGCTGAAGCTCAAACGTGCTGCGTAACACGAGAATGAACCTCGTTGGTTCTTGCGGAAGCTCAAACATGCTGCGTAACACGAGAATGAACCTCATTGGTTCTTGCTGACGCTCAAACGTGCTGCGTAACACGAGAATGAACCTCATTGGTTCTTGCTGAAGCACAAACGTGCTGCGTAACACGAGAATGATCCTCATTGGTTCTTGCTGAAGCTCAAACGTGCTGCGTAACACGAGAATGAACCTCATTGGTTCTTGCTGAAGCTCAAACGTGCTGCGTAACACGAGAATGAACCTCATTGGTTCTTGCTGAAGCTCAAACGTCTTGCGTAACACGAGAATGAACCTCATTGGTTCTTGCTGAAGCTCAAACGTGCTGCGTAACACTAGAATGAACCTCATTGGTTCTTGCTGAAGCTCAAACGTGCTGCGTAACACGAGAATGAACCTCATTGGTTCTTGCTGAAACTCAAACGTGCTGCGTAACACGAGAATGATCCTCGTTGGTTCTTGCTGAAGCTCAAACGTGCTGCGTAACACGAGAATGAACCTCATTGGTTCTTGCTGAAGCTCAAACGTGCTGCGTAACACTAGAATGAACCTCATTGGTTCTTGCAGAAGGTCAAACGTGCTGCGTAACATGAGAATGAACCTCATTGGTTCTTGCTGAAGCTCAAACGTGCTGCGTAACACGAGAATGAACCTCATTGGTTCTTGCTGAAGCTCAAACGTGCTGCGTAACACGAGAATGAACCTCATTGGTTCTTGCTGAAGCTCAAACGTGCTGCGTAACACGAGAATGAACCTCATTGGTTCTTGCTGAAGCTCAAACGTGCTGCGTAACACGAGAATGAACCTCATTGGTTCTTACTGAAGATCAAACGTGCTGCGTAACACGAGAATGAACCTCATTGGTTCTCGCTGAAGCTCAAACGTGCTGCGTAACACGAGAATGATCCTCATTGGTTCTTACTGAAGATCAAACGTGCTGCGTAACACGAGAATGAACCTCATTGGTTCTTGCTGAAGCTCAAACGTGCTGCGTAACACGAGAATGAACCTCATTGGTTCTTACTGAAGATCAAACGTGCTGCGTAACACGAGAATGAACCTCATTGGTTCTCGCTGAAGCTCAAACGTGCTGCGTAACACGAGAATGATCCTCATTGGTTCTTACTGAAGCTCAAACGTGCTGCGTAACACGAGAATGAACCTCATTGGTTCTTGCTGAAGCTCAAACGTGCTGTGTAACACGAGAATGAACCTCATTGGTTCTTGCTGAAGATCAAACGTGCTGCGTAACACGAGAATGAACCTCATTGGTTCTTACTGAAGATCAAACGTGCTGCGTAACACGAGAATGAACCTCATTGGTTCTCGCTGAAGCTCAAACGTGCTGCGTAACACGAGAATGATCCTCATTGGTTCTTACTGAAGATCAAACGTGCTGCGTAACACGAGAATGAACCTCATTGGTTCTTGCTGAAGCTCAAACGTGCTGCGTAACACGAGAATGAACCTCATTGGTTCTTGCGGAAGCTCAAACGTGCTGCGTAACACGAGAATGAACCTCATTGGTTCTTGCTGAAGCTCAAACGTGCTGCGTAACACTAGAATGAACCTCATTGGTTCTCGCTGAAGATCAAACGTGCTGCGTAACACGAGAATGATCCTCATTGGTTCTTACTGAAGATCAAACGTGCTGCGTAACACGAGAATGAACCTCATTGGTTCTTGCGGAAGCTCAAACGTGCTGCGTAACACGAGAATGAACCTCATTGGTTCTTGCTGAAGCTCAAACGTGCTGCGTAACACTAGAATGAACCTCATTGGTTCTCGCTGAAGATCAAACGTGCTGCGTAACACGAGAATGAACCTCATTGGTTCTCGCTGAAGCTCAAACGTGATGCGTAACACGAGAATGAACCTCATTGGTTCTTGCTGAAGCTCAAACGTGATGCGTAACACGAGAATGAACCTCATTGGTTCTCGCTGAAGATCAAACGTGCTGCGTAACACGAGAATGAACCTCATTGGTTCTTGCTGAAGCTCAAACGTGATGCGTAACACTAGAATGAACCTCATTGGTTCTTGCTGAAGCTCAAACGTGCTGCGTAACACGAGAATGAACCTCATTGGTTCTTGCTGAAGCTCAAACGTGCTGCGTAACACAAGAATGAACCTCATTGGTTCTGGCTGAAGCTCAAACGTGCTGCGTAACACAAGAATGAACCTCATTGGCTCTCACTGAAGCTCAAACGTGCTGCGTAACACGAGAATGAACCTCATTGGTTCTCGCTGAAGATCAAACGTGCTGCGTAACACAAGAATGAACCTCATTGGCTCTCACTGAAGCTCAAACGTGCTGCGTAACACGAGAATGAACCTCATTGGTTCTTGCTGAAGCTCAAACGTGATGCGTAACACTAGAATGAACCTCATTGGTTCTTGCTGAAGCTCAAACGTGCTGCGTAACACGAGAATGAACCTCATTGGTTCTTGCTGAAGCTCAAACGTGCTGCGTAACACAAGAATGAACCTCATTGGTTCTGGCTGAAGCTCAAACGTGCTGCGTAACACAAGAATGAACCTCATTGGCTCTCACTGAAGCTCAAACGTGCTGCGTAACACGAGAATGAACCTCATTGGTTCTTGCTGAAGCTCAAACGTGATGCGTAACACGAGAATGAACCTCATTGGTTCTTGCTGAAGCTCAAACGTGATGCGTAACACAAGAATGAACCTCATTGGTTCTTGCTGAAGCTCAAACGTGCTGCGTAACACTAGAATGAACCTCATTGGTTCTTGTTGAAGCTCAAACGTGCTGCGTAACACGAGAATGAACCTCATTGGTTCTTGCTGAAGCTCAAAGAAAGTCTTGCTGATTTATCATTTTATTAAACGTTTTATGTGTGTGAGAGTGTGAGTGTGTGAGAGTGAGAGTGTGTGTGAGTGTGTGTATGCTAGTCAAGGGCGCAGCAGCATCTGTGTGACTTTCTGTCCATGATAAGACTCAAGTACAAGGTCTGACAATGGTTTTCTCATGTCTCACAACACATTCCTCTTTGTGTGTGTGTGTGTGTGTGTGTGTGTGCAGTGCTGATATAGGGTTAGTGGTTTATCTGGCCTTGGCTGAGGCTCCACTGTTCTGCGTTTGTAACCCTCAATACCGGATTCAGACAGAGTGTGTGTGTTACTTAAGGGACAAAATTCGTGGATATCCTTAAAGTCAAATTTTTAAATATTTTATTGCAAGCATGCAGTTGTTGGTTTGTGTTTCAGCAGATGTCAATGTGAAGCCCCTCTTTAGCAGAGTGTGTGTATGTCATCAGATGATTGACAGGTGTGTGTGACTGACGTTTCGTGTGTGTGGATCTGAACGGCACAGACAGGAAGTAACCGAGCTGAGAATGTGCAATAACTGTTCTTCTTCCTGGAGGGAAGTGACATCATCGTCATCATTCCCAGAAGCCCCTACACCACACACACACACACACACACGTGTGTGTTTACTGTAGTGACGCCACTACGTTTTGTGCGTTTGCTGCACATTTGAGCTGCTGCTGTTTGTTTCCTCAGTATCGTTACATTGTACGTACGGCCCGTGAAATACGGTGATATTGTAGTTTTGTTTCAATAATTTTTTCTGCTTCTTATTTTTAATGGTCTAATATACAATCCAGTGATTTGTTAATTCCCTGACATTTTTTATTGCTTACCCAATCACATTTGGCGATGTTGAGTTAGCCCCACCCATGTGCTGTCTCAGGACACACACACACACACCCCAAAACTATTTTCAGCCATTTCTTTGGTAACTACATTGATATTATGTTAAATAAGAGATAAATATATTGTTTTTATTAGCTTGTGCTCAAAACTAATCACAAGGTCGAACCATTAACCTTACAGAAAGGCTAGACTGCCAAAGAATTAAGCATGTGAACTGCAAACATTAAATGTTTTGTGATTCATTTTACATTAATCTACAAATAAATACATCATAAATTGTTTTGTTGAGAAGATTATTTTCATAAATTAACTTGAAAATGTTGGCACAATGAACACTTAACAATTATCTCTTAACATTAAGGTGCAAAATTAAAGAATACGTAAGAAATGCTTAATAAAGTGTAATACAATAGTGCAAAGTGTTAAATATAAATATAGAGAAACCAACGACGGTCTTGCATAATTTGCAGACATTGGTCTGACTACGGTCAGACTTATACAATCCAAAAAACTCAAACGCAGACTCAAACTGAGCTTGACGCCGTAGATGTGACGTGAGCAACCTGTCTGTCTTCTAGTAGCGGTGCCAAGAGAAATCTGAATCATTCCCTTCCGAAACTTGCAGAGACGGAGAGTGTGAGTAGGAGCTGTCCATGAGCGAGGAGCAGGAGAAACTTGCTAAGTTTTCTGATTAATTATTTTGTCATTGTGCCTCCACGTCCCCCTGATTGCCTGCGAGCTTCTCCTCCGGTCTATACGGTAATCTCTCTACTGTGCGACAGAGAGTCGCGTGGTTATGACGCAATCGTTAGCCTATTTTTACAAAAACTGCTTCTACGGGGCCATAACGTAAGATACAAGGTAATGGAGCCTTTTATATATTTTCGTGTTTCTTTAGAAATAAATAATGGTCTTTAAACGCCTCAGATGTAAAGTTATTCTATCGCGAGACATATCTTTATCGTTTTATCGTCCGGCCCTAGTACAGAGATCTGCTGTGAGTGTGTGTGTGAGTCCTGAGATCTGCTGTGAGTGTGTGTGTGAGTCCTGAGATCTGCTGTGAATGTGTGTGAGTCCTGAGTCGTTGTGTTGTGTGTGTCACAGCGGCGCTGAGAGCGGCTCGGCTTTGGCTAATCTGGATCAAGACAAAAATACAGAGAGAGAGAGAGACAGAGAGAGAGCTTTAATGAGGCCTGAGGAAGAGCTTCATCACTAACTTCACACATTCACTGTCACTGATGTGCTGTTTTTTTTCTGGTATGATTTTCTTATTTCCTCACACACTCACTCACACACACTCACTGATACACTGACACACACACACACACACTCACTCACTCACTCACTCACACACACACTCACACACTCACTCACTCACTCACTCACTCACACACTCACTCACTCACTCACTCACTCACTCACACACACACTCACTCACACACACTCACTCACTCACTCACTCACTCACTCACTCACTCACTCACTCACTCACTCACACTCACTCACTCTCTCACTCACACACACACTCACTCACTCACTCACTCACTCACACACTCACTCACACACACTCACTCACTCACTCACTCACTCACTCACTCACACTCACTCACTCTCTCACTCATTCACTCACTCTCTCACTAACTCACTCACTCACTCACACACACTGACACACACACACTCACTCACTCACTCACTCACTCACTCACTCACTCACTCACACACTCACTCACTCACTCACTCATTCACTCACTCTCTCACTAACTCACTCACTCAATCACTCACTCACTTACTCGCTCACTCACTCACTCACTCACTTAATCACTCACTCACACACACACACACACACACACACACACACACACACACACACACACACACACTCGCTCACTCACTCACTTAATCAATTCAATTCAATTCAATTCAATTCAATTCAATAAAGCGTTATTGGCATGACAAAAATACTTTTTTTATTGCCAAAGCATCAAAACAGCATAGAAAGTGATTTTGAACATTCAGTACAGAAAGTAATAATAATTCAATTAAATAAATAAATAAAAATAAGAAAAAATAGTAAAACAGTTTATGAACATTTCAAAATTCTGTGAACAATTTAGAATTCAGTGTGTAAGTGTGTTTGTTTTGTGTACGAGCGTGTGTGTGTGTATGTGCGCGCATCACTGATTAGTCGTCAACTCTCTCTTTTTGTGGCAGGCATCGATGTATCTTGCTGCTAGTAGGATACAATCTCTTTTTTCACCTAATAGGTGTTGAAATTGTGAAATTGTGAAACTCTCTCACTCTCACTCACTCACTTACTCACTCACACTCTCACTCACTCACTCACTCGCTCACACACTCACTCTTAATCACTCACACTCACTCACTCACTCACACACACACACACACACACACACACACTGTCTCCTTGGCTGAGGGTAATTTGGGCAAGGGAATGAAATGGGCCGCCTTCGAGAACCGGTCCACCACGGTCAAAATGACCGTGTTGCCCTGGGAGGGTGGGAGGGCGGTAATAAAATCTTGCGCAATATGGGACCAGGGTCTCGAAGGGACAGGCAGCGGTTGAAGTAACCCATCTGGGGGTCGATTGGAAGTCTTACCAGTGGCACAAACCGAGCAAGCCAAAACAAAACTGTGAATATCGCGAGCCATAAGTGGCCACCAGAATCGTTGCTTGACCAAAAAACTAGTGCGATTGACTCCTGGATGACAAGCCACGTTGGAATAATGCCCCCACTGAATGATGTCAGACCGTAATCCCTCCGGCACAAATAAACGATTCGGTGGGCAACCGGGCGGAGGCGTTACCCCTTCTAAGGCCGTCTTGACCTTCGATTCGACCTCCCATGTGAGTGTGGAGACAAATAGGGTCTCGGGTAAAATGCACTCGGGAGTAGACGGACGTTCGGAATTAATAAAGAGTTGGGTTTGATGTTTTTGAAACCCGGGCGGAATCTTTTGGCGGTTCTGATATATTCCAGGTTCTTGTGATCGGTCAAGATGATAAAAGGTACCCCCGACCCTTCTAACCAGTGACGCCATTCTTCCAACGCTAACTTGACTGCCAACAACTCCCTGTTACCAATGTCGTAAATACATTCGGCAGGGGATAAACGATGTGATAAAAATGCGCAGGGTTGCATCTTGTTGTCTGTGGAAGAACGTTGGGATAGCACTGCGCCTACCCTCACCTCTGACGCGTCGACCTCCACCACAAACTGACGTGAAGGATCAGGGGCTATTAGGATGGGGGCTGAAACAAAGCGGCCTTTCAGTTTGGTAAACACAGCCTCGGCTGTGTCTGACCACCTGAACGTAGTTCTGGGGGAGGTCAAGGCAGTCAGAGGCGCGGCTAGTTGGCTGAAGTTGCAAATAAAACGCCGGTAGAAGTTGGCGAACACCAGGAACCTCTGTAGGCCTTACGGGAATCTGGACTTGGCCACTCTACCATAGCCTTAACCTTCTCAGGATCCATACGCACTCCCTCAGACAAAATGATGTACCCTAGGAAAGGAACAGACTGTGCATGAAAAGTGCATTTCTCCACCTTGACAAAAAGCCCATTCTCTAGCAACCTCTGAAGCACTCGCCGGACTGCTGCACATGTTCCTGGAGAGAAGAAAAAATCAATATGTCATCCAGGTAGACATATATGAACTGATCTACCATATCTCGCAGCACGTCATTGACGAGAGCCTGGAAGACCGCTGGGGAGTTGGACAAACCGAAAGGCATGACCAAATATTCAAAATGCCCCATGGGGGTGTTAAAAGCAGTCTTCCATTCATCCCCCTTCCTTATGCTGACCAAATGATAAGCATTATGTAAATCCAGTTTTGTGAAGATTGACCTCTCGAAGGCTGAAGACATCAACGGCAAAGGATAAGTATTCTTTATCGTGTTGTTGTTCAGCCCCCGTTAATTGATACAAGGTCGCAGAGAACCGTCCTTCTTCCCCACAAAAAGAACCCCCGCCCCTGCTGGAGAAGAGGAATGGCGGATGAACTTCGTTGCTAGAGAATCAGAAATATATTTCTCCATAGGTTCCCTTTCTGGAACAGAAAGCGAATATAACTTGCCTTTAGGTGGAGACTTACCTGGCAGTAAATCTATGGCACAGTCGTAGGGACGATGCGGTGGAAGAGAAGCAGCACGAGACTTACTGAACATTTCCTTCAGGTCGCGGTACTCTGCGGGCACGTTATAGACAAATCCACTACGTCCTCCTGAAACACAGAAACAGACGGACAGGCAGACACTAGACAGGACTCATGACATTGCTCCACGCCACAATAGATTTCTGGTGCCAGTCCACTTTGGGATTGTGACGGATGAGCCAGGGGTGACAGAGAACGATAGGTGCAAGGGGAGAGTCCATGATCAAAAATGAGAGGGCTTCTGTATGGTTGCCTGATGTGATGAGAGTGACTGGTCCAGTGGTAAATTAAATGGTGGGGAGTTCTTGACCGTTGATGCCGTGGACGGAAATCTTGTGTGTGAGTGGTCTGATGGGAACCTGAAGTCTGTGCGCGAAAGTGCAGTCCATGAAACTACCTTCAGCCCCGGAGTCCAGTAGTGCTTGACAGTCGTGTGAGTTTGTTGTCCATCTCAGTCTTATCAGGAGGAGCGTAGATGATGATGAGGTCTTCTCGGCGGAGATCCCACCCCGATAGTAGCCTCACAGTTACTATCGGGCTTAGCCTTTTACTGGGCAGTTGTTCAAATAGTGCCCTGCCCCTCCACAGTAGAGGCAGAGGCCCTGGGATCTCCGCCTCTCCTTCTCCTCCCGAGAAAGCCGAGCTCGCCCTACCTACATGGGCTAGCGAGAATCAGCTGTGTCACACACACACACACACACACACACACACACACACACACACACACACATTACAACAATGACACGAGAAGAGAAGGAAACAATGAATTCGTGAACCGTGACACTCTCAGACTCACACTCTCTCAGACTCACACTCTCTCAGACTAACACTCTCTCAGACTCACTCTCACACTCTCTCAGACTAAAGCCTCTGTTATACTTTCCGCGACCGCGATGGCGCGAGGGTCCGCGTAACGTAAAAATCGTCATCGGGGGTGCGCGCGGAGGCTCGTTGCGGACAGGCGCGTGCCTCCCATTTTTTGTGACCGCGCGGACAAAAGGGCGCGCGTTCATTAGTTTAAAACCGCGAAAAAGATGGAAATAACATGGACGCCGAATTTGAAAAAACGGAAAACACGTGCATGCTAGAAATAGAACCAATGCCTATTTTTCACGCAAGCCTGTTGGAAGCGTTTCCAGGCAAAATAGAATAGGAAAAGATGTTTATATGTAATTTTGACACGAATACATATTAGTAAATGTCATTTTGATGTTTGAAAGTGTCTAGGTTTTGACATAAATGCAAATATAAACTATAAATATAAAAAAATATTTTCGATTATACTGGCCAGACCGATCTACTGCGCATGTGTTGAACGCGTTCACCGAGCGGACCTCAGCAGAAAGTATAAATACAAGTAGTCCGCGTCCGAGCTGTGCGCAGCTGTCGTGTACGCGTCCAAACTGGAGTATAACAGAGGCTTAACACTCTCTCAGACTCACACTCTCACACTCTCTCAGACTCACACTCTCTCAGACTCACACTCTCTCAGACTCACACTCTCACACTCTCTCAGACTCACACTCTCTCAGACTCACACTCTCTCAGACTCACACTCTCTCAGACTCACACTCTCTCAGACTCACACTCTCACACTCTCTCAGACTCACACTCTCTCAGACTCACACTCTCACACTCTCTCAGACTCACACTCTCTCAGACTAACACTCTCTCAGACTCACACTCTCTCAGACTCACACTCTCTCAGACTCACACTCTCACACTCTCTCAGACTCACACTCTCTCAGACTCACACTCTCTCAGACTCACACTCTCTGACTCACACTCTCTGACTAACACTCTCTCAGACTAACACTCTCTCAGACTAACACTCTCTCAGACTAACACTCTCACACTCTCTCAGACTCACACTCTCAGACTAACACTCTCACACTCTCTCAGACTAACACTCTCTCAGACTAACACTCTCACACTCTCTCAGACTCACACTCTCTCAGACTCACTCTCAGACTCACACTCTCTGACTAACACTCTCTCAGACTAACACTCTCTCAGACTAACACTCTCTCAGACTAACACTCTCACACTCTCTCAGACTCACACTCTCTCAGACTAACACTCTCTCAGACTAACACTCTCTCAGACTAACACTCTCACACTCTCTCAGACTCACACTCTCTCAGACTCACACTCTCAAATTCAAATTCAAATGAGCTTTATTGGCATGACTTGTACAGTATTGCCAAAGCATTGGCCATTACATAGGCAATGAACAAATAATCAATAAAATTAATCAGTAAACAAATGCATGAATACATTTATACAAAAAATAAAAATAAAATAAAAAAAGAAGAAAAGAAATCCGTATCAAATGTAAAAAAATAAAAAAATACAATTATTAAAAATAAATATACAATTATTTATCCATCTGAGGTTCCACTGGTTGTCCTCATTTCATGGCATGAAAAGACATATTTTGCAGCAATTATCTCACATTTGGGCATTTCTCCCAGTACATATGGGAGTTTCTGTGTGTCTGATATGGATCCGAATTCAGGGTATATTTGGGAAATGTTTGCAAAGTGTTTTTGTCTTAGTGTATTATATTTGGGGCATGAGGTTAGAAAGTGCAGCTCTGTCTCTAGCTGTCCCCTGTCACACTGGGAGCAGAGTCTCTCCTCTTGTGGGAGCCAGCTCTGTCTGTGGCGACCCAGACACACTCTCTCAGACTAACACTCTCTCAGACTAACACTCTCTCAGACTAACACTCTCTCAGACTCACACTCTCACACTCTCTCAGACTCACACTCTCTCAGACTCACACTCTCTCAGACTCACTCTCAGACTCACACTCTCTGACTAACACTCTCTCAGACTAACACTCTCTCAGACTCACACTCTCTCAGACTCACACTCTCACACTCTCTCAGACTCACACTCTCTCAGACTCACACTCTCTCAGACTAACACTCTCTCAGACTAACACACTCTCAGACTCACACTCTCTCAGACTCAGACTCACACTCTCTCAGACTAACACTAGCCCAGACTAACACTCTCTCACACTCACACTCTCTCAGACTCACACTCTCTCAGACTAAAACTAGCCCAGACTAACACTCTCTCAGACTCACACTCTCTGACTAACACTAGCCCGGACTAACACTCTCTCAGACTAACACTCTCAGACTAACACTCTCTCAGACTAACACTAGCCCAGACTAACACTCTCTCAGACTAACACACTCTCAGACTCACACTCTCTCAGACTCACACTCTCTCAGACTAGCACTCTCTAAGACTCACAGTCTCTCAGACTAACACTCTCTCAGACTAACACTAGCCCAGACTAACACTCTCTCAGACTAACACACTCTCAGACTAACACTAGCCCAGACTCACACTCTCTCAGACTCACACTCTCTCAGACTCACACTAGCCCAGACTAACACTCTCTCAGACTAACACTCTCTCAGACTCACACTCTCTCAGACTAACACTAGCCCAGACTCACACTCTCTCAGACTCACACTCTCTCAGACTCACACTCTCTCAGACTAACACTAGCCCAGACTAACACTCTCTCAGACTAACACACTCTCAGACTCACACTCTCTCAGACTCAGACTCACACTCTCTCAGACTAACACTAGCCCAGACTAACACTCTCTCACACTCACACTCTCTCAGACTCAGACTCACACTCTCTCAGACTAACACTAGCCCAGACTAACACTCTCTCACACTCACACTCTCTCAGACTCACACTCTCTCAGACTAAAACTAGCCCAGACTAACACTCTCTCAGACTCACACTCTCTGACTAACACTAGCCCAGACTAACACTCTCTCAGACTAACACTCTCTCAGACTAACACTCTCTCAGACTAACACTCTCTGACTAACACTAGCCCAGACTAACACTCTCTCAGACTAACACTCTCTCAGACTAACACTAGCCCAGACCAACACTCTCTCAGACTAACACTCTCTCAGACTCACACTCTCTCAGACTCACACTCTCTCAGACTCACACTCTCTCAGACTCACACTCTCTCAGACTAACACTAGCCCAGACTAACACCAACACTCTCTCAGACTAGCACTAGCCCAGACTAACACTCTCTCAGACTCACACTCTCTCAGACTCACACTCTCTCAGACTAACACTCTCTCAGACTCACACTCTCTCAGACTAACACTCTTTCAGACTCACACTCTCTCAGACTAACACTAGCCCAGACTAACACCAACACTCTCTCAGACTAGCACTAGCCCAGACTAACACTCTCTCAGACTCACACTCTCTCAGACTCACACTCTCTCAGACTCACACTCTCTCAGACTAACACTAGCCCAGACTAACACCAACACTCTCTCAGACTAGCACTAGCCCAGACTAACACTCTCTCAGACTCACACTCTCTCAGACTCACACTCTCTCAGACTAACACTCTCTCAGACTCACACTCTCTCAGACTCACACTCTCTCAGACTCACACTCTCACACTCTCTCAGACTCACACTCTCTCAGACTCACACTCTCTCAGACTAACACTCTCTCAGACTAACACTAGCCCAGACTAACACCAACACTCTCTCAGACTAGCACTAGCCCAGACTAACACTCTCTCAGACTCACACTCTCTCAGACTCACACTCTCTCAGACTAACACTCTCTCAGACTCACACTCTCTCAGACTAACACTCTTTCAGACTCACACTCTCTCAGACTAACACTAGCCCAGACTAACACTCTCTCAGACTCACACTCTCTCAGACTCACACTCTCTCAGACTCACACTCTCTCAGACTAACACTCTCTCAGACTCACACTCTCTCAGACTAACACTCTTTCAGACTCACACTCTCTCAGACTAGCACTAGCCCAGACTAACACTCTCTCAGACTCACACTCTCTCAGACTCACACTCTCTCAGACTAACACTCTCTCAGACTCACACTCTCTCAGACTAACACTCTCTCAGACTCACACTCTCACACTCTCTGACTAACACTCTCTCAGACTCACACTCTCTCAGACTCACACTCTCTCAGACTAACACTCTCTCAGACTCACACTCTCTCAGACTCACACTCTCTCAGACTCACACTCTCACACTCTCTCAGACTAACACTCTCTCAGACTCACACTCTCTCAGACTCACACTCTCTCAGACTAACACTAGCCCAGACTAACACCAACACTCTCTCAGACTAGCACTAGCCCAGACTAACACTCTCTCAGACTCACACTCTCTCAGACTCACACTCTCTCAGACTCACACTCTCTCAGACTCACACTCTCTCAGACTCACACTCTCTCAGACTCACACTCTCTCAGACTCACACTCTCTCAGACTCACACTCTCTCAGACTCACACTCTCTCAGACTAACACTCTCTCAGACTCACACTCTCTCAGACTAACACTCTCTCAGACTAACACTCTCTCAGACTCACACTCTCTCAGACTCACACTCTCTCAGACTCACACTCTCAGACTCTCTCAGACTAACACTCTCTCAGACTCACACTCTCTCAGACTCACACTCTCACACTCTCTCAGACTAACACTCTCTCAGACTCACACTCTCTCAGACTAACACTCTCTCAGACTCACACTCTCTCAGACTCACACTCTCTCAGACTAACACTCTCTCAGACTAACACTCTCTCAGACTAACACTCTCTCAGACTCACACTCTCTCAGACTCACACTCTCTCAGACTCACACTCTCACACTCTCTCAGACTCACACTCTCTCAGACTCACACTCTCTCAGACTCACACTCTCTCAGACTCACACTCTCTCAGACTAACACTCTCTCAGACTCACACTCTCTCAGACTCACACTCTCACACTCTCTCAGACTCACACTCTCTCAGACTCACACTCTCTCAGACTAACACTCTCTCAGACTCACACTCTCTCAGACTCACACTCTCTCAGACTAACACTCTCTCAGACTCACACTCTCTCAGACTCACACTCTCACACTCTCTCAGACTAACACTCTCAGACTCACACTCTCTCAGACTCACACTCTCACACTCTCTCAGACTAACACTCTCTCAGACTCACACTCTCTCAGACTAACACTCTCTCAGACTCACACTCTCTCAGACTAACACCAACACTCTCTCAGACTCACACTCTCTCAGACTCACACTCTCTCAGACTCACACTCTCTCAGACTAACACTCTCTCAGACTCACACTCTCTCAGACTAACACTCTCTCAGACTCACACTCTCTCAGACTAACACCAACACTCTCTCAGACTCACACTCTCTCAGACTCTCACTCTCTCAGACTCACACTCTCTCAGACTCACACTCTCTCAGACTCACACTCTCTCAGACTCACACTCTCACACTCTCTCAGACTAACACTCTCTCAGACTCACACTCTCTCAGACTAACACTCTCTCAGACTCACACTCTCTCAGACTAAAGGCCCGTTCACACCAAGCACGATAACTATAAAGATAACGATAAAGATAAATATATATGCGTCCACACCAACGACCGATAACGGTCTTTTTATTCTAAGCACGCGCGCGCCCGGATGATCCAGATCCATTTTAAATGCGCGAGACCTTTAAATTAGAGTGGATTCTGATTGGCTGTCAGTGTTTTATCGTTCGACAGCTGGAAAAAAATCGTTCTGAAAGTGATCCCAACGATATCGTTCCTCATATCTTTATCGTTATAGTTGTGGTGTGAACTCTGTTATTCTTTGATATGGAGAACGATTTTTAGAATTATATCTTTATCGTTATCTTTATAGTTATCGTCCTTGGTGTGAACGGGCCTTAACACTCTCTCAGACTCACACTCTCTCAGACTAACACTCTCTCAGACTAACACTAGCCCAGACTCACACTCTCTCAGACTAACACTCTCTCAGACTAACACTAGCCCAGACTCACACTCTCTCAGACTCGCACTCTCTCAGACTAGCACTAGCCCAGACTAACACTCTCTCAGACTAACATTAGCCCAGACTAACACTCTCTCAGACTAACACTCTCTCAGACTCACACTCTCTCAGACTAACACTAGCCCAGACTCACACTCTCTCAGACTCACACTCTCTCAGACTAGCACTAGCCCAGACTAACACTCTCTCAGACTAACACTCTCTCAGACTAACACTAGCCCAGACTAACACTCTCTCAGACTAACACTCTCTCAGACTAGCACTAGCCCAGACTAACACTCTCTCAGACTAACACTCTCTCAGACTAACACTAGCCCAGACTAACACTCTCTCAGACTAACACTCTCTCAGACTAACACTCTCTCAGACTAACACTAGCCCAGACTCACACTCTCTCAGACTCACACTCTCTCAGACTAGCACTAGCCCAGACTAACACGCTCTCAGACTAACACTCTCTCAGACTAACACTAGCCCAGACTAACACTCTCTCAGACTAACACTCTCTCAGACCAATACTCTCTCAGACTAACACTCTCTCAGACTAGCACTAGCCCAGTGTTTATGGTCTCTGATCATTTAGTCTGGTTGTGTTAGTAAACTCTGTTGTGTTATCAGCTGGTGTTTGCCGTTGTGTTGTTCCCCGTGACACAGGAGACGTGTTTATACACACATGACTGTCAGGAGAGACCAGAGGTGTAAGCAGCTCTCGATACCTGTGTGTGTGTGTGTGTGTGTGTGTGTGTGTGTGTGTGTGTGTGTGTGTCGTCCCCGAGCGCTGCTCCCTGAAGTGATCTGTGAGGAAGCGTTTGCCTCTATATCTCTCACACTGACGTCTGCCCTCTCAACAATGTCATCCACTTTCCTGTTATTCACTTCAGTGGAAAGCCACTGCTGCTGTGTGTGTGTGTGTGTGTGCGTGCGTGCGCAGTGAGCAGACAGGATGCAGTGTGTGAGTCTGTGTCACTGCGTGTGCTGTTGATCTCCTAGTTTCACACTAATCCGTCTGGTCATGTTTCAGGATTTCACGCATGCAGATCAACCTGTGAGACGGTGTGTTACTGACCAACCAATCATATAATCACATTACAACTGACTGACCAACCAATCACATTACAACTGATTGGCCACACGACACGACCTAAAGAACCTGATTGAGTCAGTCTGGATGAAAGTGTGAATGAATGTAAGAGCAGTTTAACTCTGTGTGTGCAATGTTTGAGAGAGAGAGGGGCGGGGCTTAGCATTAGCTGGGCCAATAGCAATGCAGCAAATTAATGAAAGGAATAAAAGTTCACAAAGGAAGTTCTTGATGTCGGACGAGCTTTAACTGGAGCGTTTGTGTGAGATGTGCGCGAGCGGACGGCGGTTTACTAATCTCATTATCTAGTGGAAACGAGGCCACAGTGTCACTGTCCATGAGCAGGACACACACACACACACACACACACACACACACACACACACACACACACACACACACACACACACACACACACACACACATTCTCTCAAACACTCTCTCTCTCTCACACACACACACACACACACACACACACACACAGGTCTTTGTGTAACTTCACTGTAAGTATGTGTGTGTCTTATGTAATGAATTCACAGCTGATTTGATTCTGTCTGTTGTATATAATCAACACACACATTCACGAAACACCAACAGAATGAGTATTTTAAAGCCATTCTCTCTCACACACACACACACACACACACACACACACACACACACACACACACACACACACACACACACACACACACACACATCATGTTCAGATTCATGACAGTGTTTGTATTTTCCTGTACAAAGAAGAAATGTTGGTAATGGTGCGATAAACATCTGGACATTAGTTCTGGTTAGCCGGACTGACGGCACCGCATTCGACACTTCTTTACCGCAGTAGTGTATAATCACAACATGAATGCGTTTAATGTGTAATAAATGTCTGTGTTAAAAGCAGTTTACTCTAGATCTGTTACTCTGAGTGTTAGTCTGTGACACTCCAATACAATCTTTTTGGCCAATTAGCCTTTTGCATTTTTGCTAATTACTGGAGCCAAACTCGAGAAGTCCAGTCAGCTTTATTTCTCTAGCGCTTTATTCAGTAGAGTTTAGTTTATTCAGTAGAGTTAGTTTATTCAGTAGAGTTTAGTTTATTCAGTAGAGTTTAGTTTATTCAGTAGAGTTTAGTTTATTCAGTAGAGTTTATTCAGTAGAGTTTATTCAGTAGAGTTAGTTTATTCAGTAGAGTTTAGTTTATTCAGTAGAGTTTAGTTTATTCAGTAGAGTTTAGTTTATTCAGTAGAGTTTATTCAGTAGAGTTTATTCAGTAGAGTTTAGTTTATTCAGTAGAGTTTAGTTTATTCAGTAGAGTTTAGTTTATTCAGTAGAGTTAGTTTATTCAGTAGAGTTTAGTTTAGTTTATTCAGTAGAGTTTAGTTTAGTTTACTCAGTAGAGTTTAGTTTATTCAGTAGAGTTAGTTTATTCAGTAGAGTTTAGTTTATTCAGTAGAGTTTAGTTTATTCAGTAGTTTTATTCAGTAGGGTTAGTTTATTCAGTAGAGTTTAGTTTATTCAGTAGAGTTTAGTTTATTCAGTAGTTTTATTCAGTAGGGTTAGTTTATTCAGTAGAGTTAGTTTATTGAGTTAGTTTATTCAGTAGAGTTAGTTTATTCAGTAGAGTTAGTTTATTCAGTAGAGTTAGTTTATTCAG
>CM040798.1:45179906-45192406 GCA_022829025.1 Squalius cephalus
TTCATCTGAGCCAGTGCTTCTTCTGAGCCAGTGCTTCTTCTGAGCCAGTGCTTCTTCTGAGCAAGTGCTTCATCTGAGCCAGTGCTTCTTCTGAGCAAGTGCTTCATCTGAGCCAGTGCTTCATCTGAGCCAGTGCTTCTTCTGAGCCAGTGCTTCTTCTGAGCCAGTGCTTCTTCTGAGCCAGTGCTTCATCTGAGCCAGTGCTTCTTCTGAGCCAGTGCTTCATCTGAGCCAGTGCTTCATCTGAGCCAGTGCTTCTTCTGAGCCAGTGCTTCTTCTGAGCCAGTGCTTCTTCTGAGCCAGTGCTTCTTCTGAGCCAGTGCTTCTTCTGAGCAAGTGCTTCATCTGAGCCAGTGCTTCTTCTGAGCAAGTGCTTCATCTGAGCCAGTGCTTCATCTGAGCCAGTGCTTCTTCTGAGCCAGTGCTTCTTCTGAGCCAGTGCTTCTTCTGAGCCAGTGCTTCATCTGAGCCAGTGCTTCATCTGAGCCAGTGCTTCATCTGAGCCAGTGCTTCATCTGAGCCAGTGCTTCTTCTGAGCCAGTGCTTCTTCTGAGCCAGTGCTTCTTCTGAGCAAGTGCTTCATCTGAGCCAGTGCTTCTTCTGAGCAAGTGCTTCATCTGAGCCAGTGCTTCATCTGAGCCAGTGCTTCTTCTGAGCCAGTGCTTCTTCTGAGCCAGTGCTTCTTCTGAGCCAGTGCTTCATCTGAGCCAGTGCTTCATCTGAGCCAGTGCTTCATCTGAGCCAGTGCTTCATCTGAGCCAGTGCTTCTTCTGAGCCAGTGCTTCTTCTGAGCCAGTGCTTCATCTGAGCCAGTGCTTCATCTGAGCCAGTGCTTCATCTGAGCCAGTGCTTCATCTGAGCCAGTGCTTCTTCTGAGCCAGTGCTTCATCTGAGCCAGTGCTTCTTCTGAGCCAGTGCTTCTTCTGAGCCAGTGCTTCTTCTGAGCCAGTGCTTCTTCTGAGCCAGTGCTTCATCTGAGCCAGTGCTTCATCTGAGCCAGTGCTTCATCTGAGCCAGTGCTTCATCTGAGCCAGTGCTTCATCTGAGCCAGTGCTTCTTCTGAGCCAGTGCTTCTTCTGAGCCAGTGCTTCTTCTGAGCAAGTGCTTCATCTGAGCCAGTGCTTCATCTGAGCCAGTGCTTCATCTGAGCCAGTGCTTCATCTGAGCCAGTGCTTCTTCTGAGCCAGTGCTTCTTCTGAGCCAGTGCTTCTTTTGAGCAAGTGCTTCATCTGAGCCAGTGCTTCTTCTGAGCCAGTGCTTCATCTGAGCCAGTGCTTCATCTGAGCCAGTGCTTCATCTGAGCCAGTGCTTCATCTGAGCCAGTGCTTCATCTGAGCCAGTGCTTCATCTGAGCCAGTGCTTCTTCTGAGCCAGTGCTTCTTCTGAGCCAGTGCTTCTTCTGAGCAAGTGCTTCATCTGAGCCAGTGCTTCATCTGAGCCAGTGCTTCATCTGAGCCAGTGCTTCATCTGAGCCAGTGCTTCTTCTGAGCCAGTGCTTCTTTTGAGCAAGTGCTTCATCTGAGCCAGTGCTTCTTCTGAGCCAGTGCTTCATCTGAGCCAGTGCTTCATCTGAGCCAGTGCTTCATCTGAGCCAGTGCTTCATCTGAGCCAGTGCTTCTTCTGAGCCAGTGCTTCTTCTGAGCCAGTGCTTCTTCTGAGCAAGTGCTTCATCTGAGCCAGTGCTTCATCTGAGCCAGTGCTTCATCTGAGCCAGTGCTTCATCTGAGCCAGTGCTTCTTCTGAGCCAGTGCTTCTTCTGAGCCAGTGCTTCTTTTGAGCAAGTGCTTCATCTGAGCCAGTGCTTCTTCTGAGCCAGTGCTTCATCTGAGCCAGTGCTTCATCTGAGCCAGTGCTTCATCTGAGCCAGTGCTTCATCTGAGCCAGTGCTTCTTCTGAGCCAGTGCTTCTTCTGAGCCAGTGCTTCTTCTGAGCAAGTGCTTCATCTGAGCCAGTGCTTCTTCTGAGCAAGTGCTTCATCTGAGCCAGTGCTTCATCTGAGCCAGTGCTTCTTCTGAGCCAGTGCTTCATCTGAGCCAGTGCTTCTTCTGAGCCAGTGCTTCATCTGAGCCAGTGCTTCTTCTGAGCCAGTGCTTCTTTTGAGCAAGTGCTTCATCTGAGCCAGTGCTTCTTCTGAGCCAGTGCTTCATCTGAGCCAGTGCTTCATCTGAGCCAGTGCTTCATCTGAGCCAGTGCTTCTTCTGAGCCAGTGCTTCATCTGAGCCAGTGCTTCATCTGAGCCAGTGCTTCTTCTGAGCCAGTGCTTCATCTGAGCCAGTGCTTCATCTGAGCCAGTGCTTCATCTGAGCCAGTGCTTCTTCTGAGCCAGTGCTTCATCTGAGCCAGTGCTTCATCTGAGCCAGTGCTTCTTCTGAGCCAGTGCTTCATCTGAGCCAGTGCTTCTTCTGAGCCAGTGCTTCATCTGAGCCAGTGCTTCTTCTGAGCCAGTGCTTCTTCTGAGCAAGTGCTTCATCTGAGCCAGTGCTTCATCTGAGCCAGTGCTTCATCTGAGCCAGTGCTTCTTCTGAGCCAGTGCTTCTTCTGAGCCAGTGCTTCATCTGAGCCAATGCTTCTTTGAACTGTCTGTTACAGTGAATCGGTTCAGATGAACTGTGTGTTCATGTTCAGGTTAGCAGCTGAGTTTCTCGGATCTTCTCATGTTTTTGTTGTGGAACGCACTGATGAAGTGTGTGTGTGTGTGTGTGTGTGTGTGTGCAGGTACTGTTAGTGTTTGCCAAAGACGACGCTCAGAGCGGCAGCTTCACCTGGGCCTGTGAGCGCGCCGGGTTCAGGTGTAATGTGGCCCGAACACCAGAGGCGGCGCTGGAGAGTTTCCAGGAGAAGAACCACGACCTGATCCTCATCGATCACAGGCATGCCCGGTGTTTCGACGCTGAAGCGCTCTGTCGGTACGTTCCCGTCACTCTTAGTAACTCCTGCATGAACTGGTCATGTGATCATGTGGTCGTGTGGTCATGTGGGTTCTGATGTTTCTGTGTGTCCTGTGACCCCTCTGTGATGATCTTGTGTAGTGGCTGCTTTTATGAGCGGATGCTAGGGTTGGGTATCGCTTGAATTTTTACGATTTCGATTCCGCTTATCGATTCAGATTCTTATCGAATCCTAATTTCGATTCCAATAAGGTAAAAAAAAACTTGGATATCATTTACATTTAGTCTTATTGCAAGACATTTAATTGTAGCTGAAAATCATGAACACAAATCATCAGGCTGAAGAACACTTACACAAGCAGCGTTTGCCTGTGGGTTAAAAACACCATAGAAGAACAACTAGCCGAGCTAATATAAACTTAGCATTATTGAAGACAATAAACACTCAGTAATTAAAAAAGAACAAATAAAAAATTAGCAATCGCAAACAAATCGGTTTAACTGAACAACGATACGATTGAAATAAACAGTGTTTTAGGATTTTCAGGTTCAGAAACTGTAATCAAATGTAAAATAACTGCACTTTATAAATAAAATATACATTACAAATATAGTTACAAAAGTTATTCAGTAAAGAACGAGTGAATTTTCTCTGTCTTTTGTTGTTTGATTATTGTTATTATAGAGCGGGAATATTAGTGTTATTATAGAGCGGGAATATTAGTGTTATTATAGAGCAGGAATATTAGTGTTATTATAGAGCGGGAATATTAGTGTTATTATAGACAGTAATATTAGCGTTATTATAGAGCAGGAATATTCGTGTTATTATATTAGTGTTATTATAGACAGGAATATTCGTGTTATTATAGACAGGAATATTCGTGTTATTATAGACAGGAATATTAGTGTTATTATATTAGTGTTATTATAGAGCGGGAATATTAGTGTTATTATATTAGTGTTATTATAGAGCGGGAATATTCGTGTTATTATAGACAGGAATATTCGTGTTATTATAGACAGGAATATTAGTGTTATTATATTAGTGTTATTATAGAGCGGGAATATTCGTGTTATTATAGACAGGAATATTCGTGTTATTATAGACAGGAATATTAGTGTTATTATATTAGTGTTATTATAGAGCGGGAATATTAGTGTTATTATAGAGCGGGAATATTCGTGTTATTATAGACAGGAATATTAGTGTTATTATAGAGCGGGAATATTAGTGTTATTATAGAGACGGCAGGAATATTAGTGTCATTATAGAGCGGGAATATAAGTGTTATTATAGACAGGAATATTCGTGTTATTATAGACAGGAATATTAGTGTTATTATATTAGTGTTATTATAGACAGGAATATTAGTGTTATTATAGAGCGGGAATATTCGTGTTATTATAGACAGGAATATTCGTGTTATTATAGACAGGAATATTAGTGTTATTATATTAGTGTTATTATAGAGCGGGAATATTAGTGTTATTATATTAGTGTTATTATAGAGCGGGAATATTCGTGTTATTATAGACAGGAATATTCGTGTTATTATAGACAGGAATATTAGTGTTATTATAGAGCGGGAATATTCGTGTTATTATGGACAGGAATATTCGTGTTATTATAGACAGGAATATTAGTGTTATTATATTAGTGTTATTATAGAGCGGGAATATTAGTGTTATTATAGAGCGGGAATATTCGTGTTATTATAGACAGGAATATTAGTGTTATTATAGAGCGGGAATATTAGTGTTATTATAGAGACGGCAGGAATATTAGTGTTATTATATTAGTGTCATTATAGAGCGGGAATATTAGTGTCATTATAGAGCGGGAATATTAGTGTTATTATAGAGCGGGAATATTAGTGTTATTATAGAGCGGGAATATTAGTGTTATTATAGAGACGGCAGGAATATTAGTGTTATTATAGAGACGGCAGGAATATTAGTGTTATTATAGAGACGGCAGGAATATTAGTGTTATTATAGAGACGGCAGGAATATTAGTGTTATTGTAGAGCAGGAATATTAGCGTTATTATAGAGCAGGAATATTAGTGTTATTATAGAGCAGGAATATTAGTGTTATTATAGAGCGGGAATATTAGTGTTATTATAGAGCGGGAATATTAGTGTTATTATAGAGACGGCAGGAATATTAGTGTTATTATAGAGACGGCAGGAATATTAGTGTTATTATAGAGACGGCAGGAATATTAGTGTTATTGTAGAGCAGGAATATTAGTGTTATTATAGAGCGGGAATATTAGTGTTATTATAGAGACGGCAGGAATATTAGTGTTATTGTAGAGCAGGAATATTAGTGTTATTATAGAGCAGGAATATTAGTGTTATTATAGAGCGGGAATATTAGTGTTATTATAGAGCAGGAATATTAGTGTTATTATAGAGCGGGAATATTAGTGTTATTATAGAGACGGCAGGAATATTAGTGTTATTGTAGAGCAGGAATATTAGTGTTATTATAGAGCAGGAATATTAGTGTTATTATAGAGCGGGA
The DNA here is from genome assembly GCA_022829025.1 of Squalius cephalus. NCBI lineage: Eukaryota > Metazoa > Chordata > Actinopteri > Cypriniformes > Leuciscidae > Squalius > Squalius cephalus. The sequence continues at coordinate 45,185,327 of CM040798.1, forward strand.
ATATTAGTGTTATTATAGAGCAGGAATATTAGTGTTATTATAGAGCGGGAATATTAGTGTTATTATAGAGACGGCAGGAATATTAGTGTTATTGTAGAGCAGGAATATTAGTGTTATTATAGAGCGGGAATAGTGTTATTATAGAGACGGCAGGAATATTAGTGTTATTATAGAGTGGGAATATTAGTGTTATTATAGAGCGGGAATATTAGTGTTATTATAGAGCGGGAATATTAGTGTTATTATAGAGACGGCAGGAATATTAGTGTTATTATAGAGCGGGAATATTAGTGTTATTATAGAGCGGGAATATTAGTGTTATTATAGAGCGGGAATATTAGTGTTATTATAGAGCAGGAATATTAGTGTTATTATAGAGCGGGAATATTAGTGTTATTATAGAGCGGGAATATTAGTGTTATTATAGAGCAGGAATATTAGTGTTATTATAGAGCAGGAATATTAGTGTTATTATAGAGCGGGAATATTAGTGTTATTATAGACAGGAATATTAGTGTTATTATAGAGCGGGAATATTAGTGTTATTATAGAGCGGGAATATTAGTGTTATTATAGAGCGGGAATATTAGTGTTATTATAGAGCAGGAATATTAGTGTTATTATAGAGCGGGAATATTAGTGTTATTATAAAGACGGCAGGAATATTAGTGTTATTATAGACAGGAATATTAGTGTTATTATAGAGACGGCAGGAATATTAGTGTTATTATAGAGCGGGAATATTAGTGTTATTATAGAGCGGGAATATTAGTGTTATTATAGAGACGGCAGGAATATTAGTGTTATTATAGAGCGGGAATATTAGTGTTATTATAGAGCGGGAATATTAGTGTTATTATAGAGCGGGAATATTAGTGTTATTATAGAGCGGGAATATTAGTGTTATTATAGAGCAGGAATATTAGTGTTATTATAGAGCGGGAATATTAGTGTTATTATAGAACAGGAATATTAGTGTTATTATAGAGCAGGAATATTAGTGTTATTATAGAGCGGGAATATTAGTGTTATTATAGAGCGGGAATATTAGTGTTATTATAGAACAGGAATATTAGTGTTATTATAGAGCGGGAATATTAGTGTTATTATAGAGCGGGAATATTAGTGTTATTATAGAGCGGGAATATTAGTGTTATTATAGAGACGGCAGGAATATTAGTGTTATTATAGAGTGGGAATATTAGTGTTATTATAGACAGGAATATTAGTGTTATTATAGAGCAGGAATATTAGTGTTATTATAGAGCGGGAATATTAGTGTTATTATAGAGACGGCAGGAATATTAGTGTTATTATATTAGTGTCATTATAGAGCGGGAATATAAGTGTTATTATAGAGCGGGAATATTAGTGTTATTATAGAGCGGGAATATTAGTGTTATTATAGAGCGGGAATATTAGTGTTATTATAGAGACGGCAGGAATATTAGTGTTATTATAGAGACGGCAGGAATATTAGTGTTATTATAGAGACGGCAGGAATATTAGTGTTATTGTAGAGCAGGAATATTAGCGTTATTATAGAGCAGGAATATTAGTGTTATTATAGAGCAGGAATATTAGTGTTATTATAGAGCGGGAATATTAGTGTTATTATAGAGCGGGAATATTAGTGTTATTATAGAGACGGCAGGAATATTAGTGTTATTATAGAGACGGCAGGAATATTAGTGTTATTATAGAGCAGGAATATTAGTGTTATTATAGAGACGGCAGGAATATTAGTGTTATTATAGAGCAGGAATATTAGTGTTATTATAGAGCGGGAATATTAGTGTTATTATAGAGCAGGAATATTAGTGTTATTATAGAGCGGGAATATTAGTGTTATTATAGAGACGGCAGGAATATTAGTGTTATTGTAGAGCAGGAATATTAGTGTTATTATAGAGCGGGAATAGTGTTATTATAGAGACGGCAGGAATATTAGTGTTATTATAGAGTGGGAATATTAGTGTTATTATAGAGCGGGAATATTAGTGTTATTATAGAGCGGGAATATTAGTGTTATTATAGAGACGGCAGGAATATTAGTGTTATTATAGAGCGGGAATATTAGTGTTATTATAGAACTGGAATATTAGTGTTATTATTGAGCGGGAATATTAGTGTTATTATAGAGCGGGAATATTAGTGTTATTATAGAGCGGGAATATTAGTGTTATTATAGAGCAGGAATATTAGTGTTATTATAGACAGGAATATTAGTGTTATTATAGAGCGGGAATATTAGTGTTATTATAGAGCGGGAATATTAGTGTTATTATAGAGCGGGAATATTAGTGTTATTATAGAGCAGGAATATTAGTGTTATTATAGAGCGGGAATATTAGTGTTATTATAGAGACGGCAGGAATATTAGTGTTATTATAGACAGGAATATTAGTGTTATTATAGAGACGGCAGGAATATTAGTGTTATTATAGAGCGGGAATATTAGTGTTATTATAGAGCGGGAATATTAGTGTTATTATAGAGCAGGAATATTAGTGTTATTATAGAGCGGGAATATTAGTGTTATTATAGAACAGGAATATTAGTGTTATTATAGAGCAGGAATATTAGTGTTATTATAGAGCGGGAATATTAGTGTTATTATAGAACAGGAATATTAGTGTTATTATAGAGCAGGAATATTAGTGTTATTATAGAGCGGGAATATTAGTGTTATTATAGAGCGGGAATATTAGTGTTATTATAGAACAGGAATATTAGTGTTATTATAGAGCGGGAATATTAGTGTTATTATAGAGCGGGAATATTAGTGTTATTATAGAGCGGGAATATTAGTGTTATTATAGAGACGGCAGGAATATTAGTGTTATTATAGAGTGGGAATATTAGTGTTATTATAGACAGGAATATTAGTGTTATTATAGAGCAGGAATATTAGTGTTATTATAGAGCGGGAATATTAGTGTTATTATAGAGACGGCAGGAATATTAGTGTTATTATAGAGACGGCAGGAATATTAGTGTTATTATAGAGTGGGAATATTAGTGTTATTATAGAGACGGCAGGAATATTAGTGTTATTATAGAGTGGGAATATTAGTGTTATTATAGAGACGGCAGGAATATTAGTGTTATTATAGAGTGGGAATATTAGTGTTATTATAGAGACGGCAGGAATATTAGTGTTATTATAGAGACGGCAGGAATATTAGTGTTATTATAGAGCGGGAATATTAGTGTTATTATAGAGACGGCAGGAATATTAGTGTTATTATAGAGACGGCAGGAATATTAGTGTTATTATAGAGCGGGAATATTAGTGTTATTATAGAGCGGGAATATTAGTGTTATTATAGAGACGGCAGGAATATTAGTGTTATTATAGAGACGGCAGGAATATTAGTGTTATTATAGAGCGGGAATATTAGTGTTATTATAGAGTGGGAATATTAGTGTTATTATAGAGACGGCAGGAATATTAGTGTTATTATAGAGACGGCAGGAATATTAGTGTTATTATAGAGCGGGAATATTAGTGTTATTATAGAACAGGAATATTAGTGTTATTATAGACAGGAATATTAGTGTTATTATAGAGCGGGAATATTAGTGTTATTATAGAGACGGCAGGAATATTAGTGTTATTATAGAGACAGCAGGAATATTAGTGTTATTATAGAGCAGGAATATTAGTGTTATTATAGAGACGGCAGGAATATTAGTGTTATTATAGAACAGGAATATTAGTGTTATTATAGAGACGGCAGGAATATTAGTGTTATTATAGAACAGGAATATTAGTGTTATTATAGAACAGGAATATTAGTGTTATTATAGAGCGGGAATATTAGTGTTATTATAGAACAGGAATATTAGTGTTATTATAGAACAGGAATATTAGTGTTATTATAGAGACGGCAGGAATATTAGTGTTATTATAGAGCAGGAATATTAGTGTTATTATAGAGCAGGAATATTAGTGTTATTATAGAACAGGAATATTAGTGTTATTATAGAACAGGAATATTAGTGTTATTATAGAACAGGAATATTAGTGTTATTATAGAGCGGGAATATTAGTGTTATTATAGAGACAGCAGGAATATTAGTGTTATTATAGAGCGGGAATATTAGTGTTATTATAGAACAGGAATATTAGTGTTATTATAGAGCGGGAATATTAGTGTTATTATAGAGACGGCAGGAATATTAGTGTTATTATAGAGACGGCAGGAATATTAGTGTTATTATAGAGCGGGAATATTAGTGTTATTATAGAACAGGAATATTAGTGTTATTATAGACAGGAATATTAGTGTTATTATAGAGCGGGAATATTAGTGTTATTATAGAGACGGCAGGAATATTAGTGTTATTATAGAGACAGCAGGAATATTAGTGTTATTATAGAGCAGGAATATTAGTGTTATTATAGAGACGGCAGGAATATTAGTGTTATTATAGAACAGGAATATTAGTGTTATTATAGAGACGGCAGGAATATTAGTGTTATTATAGAACAGGAATATTAGTGTTATTATAGAACAGGAATATTAGTGTTATTATAGAGCGGGAATATTAGTGTTATTATAGAACAGGAATATTAGTGTTATTATAGAACAGGAATATTAGTGTTATTATAGAGCAGGAATATTAGTGTTATTATAGAGCAGGAATATTAGTGTTATTATAGAACAGGAATATTAGTGTTATTATAGAACAGGAATATTAGTGTTATTATAGAGCGGGAATATTAGTGTTATTATAGAACAGGAATATTAGTGTTATTATAGACAGGAATATTAGTGTTATTATAGAGCGGGAATATTAGTGTTATTATAGAGACGGCAGGAATATTAGTGTTATTATAGAGACAGCAGGAATATTAGTGTTATTATAGAGCAGGAATATTAGTGTTATTATAGAGACGGCAGGAATATTAGTGTTATTATAGAACAGGAATATTAGTGTTATTATAGAGACGGCAGGAATATTAGTGTTATTATAGAACAGGAATATTAGTGTTATTATAGAACAGGAATATTAGTGTTATTATAGAGCGGGAATATTAGTGTTATTATAGAACAGGAATATTAGTGTTATTATAGAACAGGAATATTAGTGTTATTATAGAGCAGGAATATTAGTGTTATTATAGAGCGGGAATATTAATGTTATTATAGAACAGGAATATTAGTGTTATTATAGAGACGGCAGGAATATTAGTGTTATTATAGAGACAGCAGGAATATTAGTGTTATTATAGAGCAGAAATATTAGTGTTATTATAGAGATGGCAGGAATATTAGTGTTATTATAGAGTGGGAATATTAGTGTTATTATAGAGACGGCAGGAATATTAGTGTTATTATAGAGCGGGAATATTAATGTTATTATAGCAGGAATATTAGTGTTATTATAGAGCGGGAATATTAGTGTTATTATAGAGCAGGAATATTAGTGTTATTATAGAACAGGAATATTAGTGTTATTATAGAGACGGCAGGAATATTAGTGTTATTATAGAGACGGCAGGAATATTAGTGTTATTATAGAGCAGGAATATTAGTGTTATTATAGAGATGGCAGGAATATTAGTGTTATTATAGAGCGGGAATGTTAGTGTTATTATAGAGACGGCAGGAATATTAGTGTTATTATAGAGTGGGAATATTAGTGGTATTATAGAGACGGCAGGAATATTAGTGTTATTATAGAGCGGGAATATTAATGTTATTATAGCAGGAATATTAGTGTTATTATAGAGATGGCAGGAATATTAGTGTTATTATAGAGTGGGAATATTAGTGTTATTATAGAGACGGCAGGAATATTAGTGTTATTATAGAGCGGGAATATTAGTGTTATTATAGCAGGAATATGTATTATAGAGCAGGAATATTAGTGTTATTATAGAGCGGGAATATTAGTGTTATAGAGCAGGAATATTAGTGTTATTATAGAGCGGGAATATTAGTGTTATTATAGAGCAGGAATATTAGTGTTATTATAGAGCAGGAATATTAGAGTTATTATAGAGCAGGAATATTATTGTTATTATAGAGCCGGAATATTAGTGTTATTATAGAGCGGGAATATTAGTGTTATAGAGCAGGAATATTAGTGTTATTATAGAGCGGGAATATTAGTGTTATTATAGAGCAGGAATATTAGTGTTATATTAGTGTTATTATAGAGCAGGAATATTAGTGTTATTATAGAGCCGGAATATTAGTGTTATTATAGAGCGGGAATATTAGTGTTATTATAGAGCCGGAATATTAGTGTTATTATAGAGCGGGAATATTAGTGTTATTATAGACAGGAATATTAGTGTTATTATAGAGCAGGAATATTATAGAGCAGGAATATTAGTGTTATTATAGAGCAGGAATATTCGTGTCATTATAGAGCGGGAATATTCGTGTTATTATAGAGCAGGAATATTATAGAGCAGGAATATTAGTGTTATTATAGAGCGGGAATATTCATGTTATTATAGAGCGGGAATATTAGTGTTATTATAGACAGGAATATTAGTGTTATTATAGAGCGGGAATATTATAGAGCGGGAATATTAGTGTTATTATAGAGCGGGAATATTCATGTTATTATAGAGCGGGAATATTCATGTTATTATAGAGCAGGAATATTAGAGTTATTATAGACAGGAATATTAGTGTTATTATAGAGCGGGAATATTATAGAGCGGGAATATTAGTGTTATTATAGAGCGGGAATATTCATGTTATTATAGAGCGGGAATATTCATGTTATTATAGAGCAGGAATATTAGAGTTATTATAGACAGGAATATTAGTGTTATTATAGACAGGAATATTAGTGTTATTATAGAGACGGCAGGAATATTAGTGTTATTATAGAGCAGGAATAGTAGAGTTATTATAGAGCGGGAATATTAGTGTTATTATAGAGCAGGAATATTAGTGTTATTATAGAGCGGGAATATTAGTGTTATTATAGAGCGGGAATATTAGCGTTATTATAGAGCGGGAATATTAGTGTTATTATAGAGCGGGAATATTAGTGTTATTATAGAGCAGGAATATTAATGTTATTATAGAGCGGGAATATTCGTGTTAT
>CM040798.1:45199906-45212406 GCA_022829025.1 Squalius cephalus
GGTCATGTGGACTGTTGTTTGATCACATGTTCGCTTGGTTAATCTGTGTGTGTGTGTGTGTGTGTGTGTGTGTGTGTGTGTGTGTGTGTGTGTGTGTGTGTTTCTCCTGTAGTAAAGTCAGGCACTGTGTGTCTGTTAACAGGCCTTTAAATGACCATAACAAGGTAAGAACCGGTTCAGTGTGTCAGTGATACTGTGGTGTGTTTGTGTCTTTCTGATGTTATTGACTGATCTGTGTGTTCTGATCCAGACAGAAAAGCCCTGTGAGCGAGTCCAGGCCGAATCACAGACAGGTACCAGAGCAACACACACTCGTTACACCCTCGTTACACTCGTTACACTCTCGTTACACTTGTTATGCTCTTTACTCCTGCTAAACTCTTAACATTCGTTACACTCTTCACACTTGTTACGTTCATTACACTCTTTACACGTTTCACACTCGTTATGCTCTTTACACTCGTTACACTCTTCACACTCGTTACGTTCATTACACTCTTTACACGTTTCACACTCGTTACGCTCTTCACACTCGTTACGTTCATTACACTCTTTACACGTTTCACACTCTTCACACTCGTTACGCTCTTTACACTTGTTACACTCTTTACACTTGTTACACTCTTTACATTTGTTACACTCTTCACACTCGTTACGCTCTTTACACTTGTTACACTCTTTACATTTGTTACACTCTTACTCTCTTTACTCTCTTCACACTCGTTGCACTCTTTACACTCTTTACATTCGTTACACTCTTACACTCTTTACACTCTTTACACTTGTTATGTTCGTTACACTCTTCACACTCTTTACACTCTTTACATTTGTTACACTCTTACTCTCGTTACTCTCTTTACACAATTTACGTTCGTTATACTCTTCACTCTCTTTACACCCGTTACACTCTTTACACCCGTTACACTCTTTACACTTGTTACACTTGTTATGCTCTTTACTCCTGCTACACTCTTCACACTCGTTACGCTCTTTACAATCGTTATGCTCTTTACACTTGTTACACTCTTTACATTCGTTACACTCTTACTCTCTTTACACTTGTTACGTTCGTTACACTCTTCACACTTTTTACACTCGTTACTCTCTTTACACTTGTTACACTCTTTACACTTGTTACGTTCGTTACACTCTTCACACTCTACACTCGTTACTCTCTTTACACTCGTTACACTATACACCCGTTACACTCTTTACACTTGTTACAATCGTTACACTCTACACTCGTTACACGCTTCACACTCGTTACGCTCTTTACACTTGTTACACACTCGTTACACTCTACACTAGTTACACGCTTCACACTCTTTACACTCTTTACATTTGTTACACTCTTACTCTCGTTACTCTCTTTACACATGTTACGTTCGTTATACTCTCCACTCTCTTTACACCCGTTACACTCTTTACACCCGTTACACTCTTTACACCCGTTACACTCTTTACACCCGTTACACTCTTTACACTTGTTACACTTGTTATGCTCTTTACTCCTGCTACACTCTTCACACTCGTTACGCTCTTCACACTCGCTACACTCTTTACAATCGTTATGCTCTTTACACTTGTTACGCTCTTTACACTTGTTACACACTCTTTACACTCTACACTTGTTACACGCTTCACATTCGTTACGCTCTTTACTCTTGTTACACTCTTTACATTCGTTACACTCTTTACATTCGTTACACTCTTACTCTCTTTACACTCGTTACGTTCGTTACACTCTTCACACTCTTTACACTCGTTACAATCTTTACACTCTTTACACCCGTTACACTCTTTACTCTCTTGTGTGTGTGAGTGTGTGTTGAGATGTACTGATGTCTTGTTGCTGTTGTCATTGTGTGTCAGATATTCAGCAGTTCAGCAAACACAAGGACCGCAGGAAAGGATCGCTGGACGTTCGCTCGACAACATCTAGAGGAAGTGATGGTGAGACGACACACTGCTGACCCCTGACCCTCAGAGCCCCTCCCCTAACTCAGAGCCCCTCCCTCACTGTTCAGTCTGAATTGAGCTCAGCTGTGGAAACAGCTTGTCACACCAGACGCTCGTCTTCAACATGTTTGCATGACACAGATTTTAGATTGAGCTTATTTAGGGTCAGCTATAACAAGTGTTTTATAAGAGGAGACCGACAGTCGTAAAAGTGTCTGTTAATACGAGAACCATGACTAACCCTTGACCTCTGACCCCTGCGCATGTCAGTGCATCATACAGTGTTTTCAGATCTTCTTGTATTTAGCAGGAAGTTCCCAGAGGAGACACTCGTCTATGGCCAGAATTCACTCCATGACTATTGAAGCTCCCATCACTAAGGTACTGTGTGTGAGAGTGTGTGTTCTGTAGGCTCGTGTGTGTTCTGTAGGCTCATGTGTTAAGTCAGCTGTGTGTGTGTGTGTGTGTGCAGGTGATAAACATCATCAATGCGGCTCAGGAGAGCAGTCCGATGCCGGTGGCCGAAGCGCTGGACCGAGTGCTGGAGATCCTGAGGACCACAGAGTTATACTCTCCTCAGCTCGGCACTAACGAGGAAGACCCGCACACTAACGACCTGGTGGGCGGTTTAATGACCGTGAGTCTCATCGCCTATAAACGTCACCGCTTTACATGGATTCAGATTATTAAACTCCAACAGAAGGGAAGTTGCACTGGTCGTTTCTCCTCTATTGTGTCGTATATCGAGTGAAACGATTCTTGAACAAGAACAAAATGTGGGCGGGGCTCGCTTGTGTTTCTGGGGAATTGATTGGATGGTTGTGTGGCTGTGGTTTGCTATTGGCTGATCTCATGTGAGTGACAGGTTGCCCCGCCCTCGTCATCAGAGAAGAGAAGAGATGATGCAAGAGGAACTTATTCTGATTCAGCATTATTAACACAATAATGATGATGATCATTTAGAATAAACCAGGGTTCCAGACTGCGACCAAAATGGTCGCATATGCATTTAATTATTGCATTATGCAATTAAATTCACGCATGCGCAACAGAACGCCGTTGTATCAGCAGCTGCTGCAGTCCGTAACTTATGTTCAAAATGAACGAGTACATCATGAATCCATTTTCCAAACCGTGTTTTTGACTTATCCTGAATCACCACGGGACGCCTATAATAGTGTTTATATTCTGACTATTTTATCCCGGGGTCGGCTCGGCTGCGGAGTTGCCCAGTGCCTGCGTGACTCGCGGCTCGCCATAGACATTAACGGAGAGAAGAAGTAGCTCCGGCTACAATGTTCTTCCGCAAGACACTTGCAGTTTATTTATTAACGAACGTACACGTCATGCGCATTGCACACTGATGGTGAAACGCGGCAATTAGGAATTCAGGAATTACAAGCCAGCGAGCCAGCATACAGCCTCAGACACAACTGATGACGAGGGCAGGTGCGGACAGGGAGGAACCAAGTGAGCAAAGGAATATAACAAATACATATTATGTTTATGTTTGATTATACAAAAATTAGGGCTGTCAAAATGAACACGTTAACGCATGCGATTCATTTTTTCATTTAAACACGTTAAAAATATTTAACGCAATTAATGCAGCATCAGATTTTTTCTTTCACCCATTGGCTGCTCTATAGTATTTTATCACGCTATCATTCATTCAAGTGCTAATAAACAATTCATGTGCGATAAAACGCAAAAATAAGAACTTAAATCTGTACTGGCGGCGCGCTGCCGCTTCTCTTTCACGCTTGAATGGACAAAAACACAAAAGTATGCCAAAATGTTCACTTTGTAGAGTATCCTCGTAAGCACAGTATTAAATTAGTTAAAAAGTGTTAAATGAATGCAAAGAGTTGTGACAACATCGGATGCTTGTCAGATCCAGATCCGCATTGTATGCATCAGATCTTAAAGCGACAGCAGCCTAATAAACCCGCTTCTGTGATACAGTAATGTAAAAAAATCATATAAAAGAAAAAAGTCAGAGAAAATTACAGTGAAGACTGAGAGGTGTTTGATAACTTTATTCAATTTATGTATATTTCCTACCTATTTCCTACCACATGTGTGTTGTGGTAGGGTGAGGGTGTGTGTGTGTCGGCGCAGGTGTGTTGTGGGTAGGGTGAGGGTGTGTGTGTGTCGGCGCAGGTGTGTTGTGGGTAGGGTGAGTGTGTGTGTGTGTGTCGGCGCAGGTGTGTTGTGGGTAGGGTGAGGGTGTGTGTGTGTCAGCGCAGGTGTGTTGTGGATAGGGTGAGGGTGTGTGTGTGTCGGCGCAGGTGTGTTGTGGGTAGGGTGAGGGTGTGTGTGTGTGTCGGCGCAGGTGTGTTGTGGGTAGGGTGAGGGTGTGTGTGTCGGCGCAGGTGTGTTGTGGGTAGGGTGAGGGTGTGTGTGTGTGTCGGCGCAGGTGTGTGTGTGTGTCGGCGCAGGTGTGTTGTGGGTAGGGTGAGGGTGTGTGTGTCGGCGCAGGTGTGTTGTGGTAGGGTGAGGGTGTGTGTGTGTGTCGGCGCAGGTGTGTTGTGGGTAGGGTGAGGGTGTGTGTGTCGGCGCAGGTGTGTTGTGGGTAGGGTGAGGGTGTGTGTGTGTCGGCGCAGGTGTGTTGTGGGTAGGGTGAGGGTGTGTGTGTGTCGGCGCAGGTGTGTTGTGGGTAGGGTGAGTGTGTGTGTGTGTGTCGGCGCAGGTGTGTTGTGGGTAGGGTGAGGGTGTGTGTGTGTGTCGGCGCAGGTGTGTTGTGGGTAGGGTGAGGGTGTGTGTGTGTGTCGGCGCAGGTGTGTTGTGGGTAGGGTGAGGGTGTGTGTGTGTGTCGGCGCAGGTGTGTTGTGGGTAGGGTGAGGGTGTGTGTGTGTCGGCGCAGGTGTGTTGTGGGTAGGGTGAGGGTGTGTGTGTGTCGGCGCAGGTGTGTTGTGGGTAGGGTGAGGGTGTGTGTGTGTCGGCGCAGGTGTGTTGTGGGTAGGGTGAGGGTGTGTGTGTGTCGGCGCAGGTGTGTTGTGGGTAGGGTGAGGGTGTGTGTGTCGGCGCAGGTGTGTTGTGGGTAGGGTGAGGGTGTGTGTGTGTCGGCGCAGGTGTGTTGTGGGTAGGGTGAGGGTGTGTGTGTCGGCGCAGGTGTGTTGTGGGTAGGGTGAGGGTGTGTGTGTGTCGGCGCAGGTGTGTTGTGGGTAGGGTGAGGGTGTGTGTGTGTCGGCGCAGGTGTGTTGTGGGTAGGGTGAGGGTGTGTGTGTGTCGGCGCAGGTGTGTTGTGGGTAGGGTGAGGGTGTGTGTGTGTCGGCGCAGGTGTGTTGTGGGTAGGGTGAGGGTGTGTGTGTGTCGGCGCAGGTGTGTTGTGGGTAGGGTGTGTGTGTGTCGGCGCAGGTGTGTTGTGGGTAGGGTGAGGGTGTGTGTGTGTCGGCGCAGGTGTGTTGTGGGTAGGGTGAGGGTGTGTGTGTCGGCGCAGGTGTGTTGTGGATAGGGTGAGGGTGTGTGTGTGTCGGCGCAGGTGTGTTGTGGGTAGGGTGAGGGTGTGTGTGTGTCGGCGCAGGTGTGTTGTGGTAGGGTGAGGGTGTGTGTTTGTCGGCGCAGGTGTGTTGTGGGTAGGGTGAGGGTGTGTGTGTGTCGGCGCAGGTGTGTTGTGGGTAGGGTGTGTGTGTGTCGGCGCAGGTGTGTTGTGGGTAGGGTGAGGGTGTGTGTGTGTCGGCGCAGGTGTGTTGTGGGTAGGGTGAGGGTGTGTGTGTGTCGGCGCAGGTGTGTTGTGGATAGGGTGTGTGTGTGTGTGTGTGTTGGCGCAGGTGTGTTGTGGGTAGGGTGAGTGTGTGTGTGTGTCGGCGCAGGTGTGTTGTGGTAGGGTGAGGGTGTGTGTGTGTCGGCGCAGGTGTGTTGTGGGTAGGGTGAGGGTGTGTGTGTCGGCGCATGTGTGTTGTGGATAGGGTGAGGGTGTGTGTGTGTGTGTCGGCGCATGTGTGTTGTGGATAGGGTGAGGGTGTGTGTGTGCGTGTCGGCGCAGGTGTGTTGTGGTAGGGTGAGGGTGTGTGTGTGTCGGCGCAGGTGTGTTGTGGGTAGGGTGAGGGTGTGTGTGTGTCGGCGCAGGTGTGTTGTGGGTAGGGTGAGGGTGTGTGTGTCGGCGCATGTGTGTTGTGGATAGGGTGAGGGTGTGTGTGTGTGTGTGTCGGCGCATGTGTGTTGTGGATAGGGTGAGGGTGTGTGTGTGCGTGTCGGCGCAGGTGTGTTGTGGTAGGGTGAGGGTGTGTGTGTGTCGGCGCAGGTGTGTTGTGGATAGGGTGTGTGTGTTGGCGCAGGTGTGTTGTGGGTAGGGTGAGGGTGTGTGTGTGTCGGCGCAGGTGTGTTGTGGATAGGGTGAGGGTGTGTGTGTCGGCGCAGGTGTGTTGTGGGTAGGGTGAGGGTGTGTGTGTGTCGGCGCAGGTGTGTTGTGGGTAGGGTGAGGGTGTGTGTGTGTCGGCGCAGGTGTGTTGTGGGTAGGGTGAGGGTGTGTGTGTGTCGGCGCAGGTGTGTTGTGGGTAGGGTGAGGGTGTGTGTGTGTGTCGGCGCAGGTGTGTTGTGGTAGGGTGAGGGTGTGTGTGTGTCGGCGCAGGTGTGTTGTGGGTAGGGTGAGGGTGTGTGTGTGTCGGCGCAGGTGTGTTGTGGGTAGGGTGAGGGTGTGTGTGTCGGCGCATGTGTGTTGTGGATAGGGTGAGGGTGTGTGTGTGTGTCGGCGCAGGTGTGTTGTGGTAGGGTGAGGGTGTGTGTGTCGGCGCAGGTGTGTTGTGGGTAGGGTGAGGGTGTGTGTGTGTCGGCGCAGGTGTGTTGTGGGTAGGGTGAGGGTGTGTGTGTGTCGGCGCAGGTGTGTTGTGGGTAGGGTGAGGGTGTGTGTGTGTGTCGGCGCAGGTGTGTTGTGGGTAGGGTGAGGGTGTGTGTGTGTGTCGGCGCAGGTGTGTTGTGGGTAGGGTGAGGGTGTGTGTGTGTGTCGGCGCAGGTGTGTTGTGGGTAGGGTGAGGGTGTGTGTGTGTCGGCGCAGGTGTGTTGTGGATAGGGTGGTGTGTGTGGGCTGTGTGTGTGGATAGGGTGAGGGTGTGTGTGTGTGTGTCGGCGCAGGTGTGTTGTGGGTAGGGTGAGGGTGTGTGTGTCGGCGCAGGTGTGTTGTGGGTAGGGTGAGGGTGTGTGTGTGTCGGCGCAGGTGTGTTGTGGGTAGGGTGAGGGTGTGTGTGTGTGTCGGCGCAGGTGTGTTGTGGGTAGGGTGAGGGTGTGTGTGTGTGTCGGCGCAGGTGTGTTGTGGGTAGGGTGAGGGTGTGTGTGTGTCGGCGCAGGTGTGTTGTGGGTAGGGTGAGGGTGTGTGTGTGTCGGCGCAGGTGTGTTGTGGGTAGGGTGAGGGTGTGTGTGTGTGTGTCGGCGCAGGTGTGTTGTGGGTAGGGTGAGGGTGTGCGTGTCGGCGCAGGTGTGTTGTGGGTAGGGTGTGTGTGTGTGTCGGCGCAGGTGTGTTGTGGGTAGGGTGAGGGTGTGTGTGTGTGTCGGCGCAGGTGTGTTGTGGGTAGGGTGAGGGGGTGTGTGTGTGTCGGCGCAGGTGTGTTGTGGGTAGGGTGAGGGTGTGTGTGTGTCGGCGCAGGTGTGTTGTGGGTAGGGTGAGGGTGTGTGTGTGTCGGCGCAGGTGTGTTGTGGGTAGGGTGAGGGTGTGTGTGTGTCGGCGCAGGTGTGTTGTGGGTAGGGTGAGGGTGTGTGTGTGTGTCGGCGCAGGTGTGTTGTGGGTAGGGTGAGGGTGTGTGTGTGTCGGCGCAGGTGTGTTGTGGGTAGGGTGAGGGTGTGTGTGTGTCGGCGCAGGTGTGTTGTGGGTAGGGTGAGGGTGTGTGCGTGTCGGCGCAGGTGTGTTGTGGGTAGGGTGAGGGTGTGTGTGTGTGTGTCGGCGCAGGTGTGTTGTGGGTAGGGTGAGGGTGTGTGTGTGTGTCGGCGCAGGTGTGTTGTGGGTAGGGTGAGGGTGTGTGTGTGTCGGCGCAGGTGTGTTGTGGGTAGGGTGAGGGTGTGTGTGTGTCGGCGCAGGTGTGTTGTGGGTAGGGTGAGGGTGTGTGTGTGTCGGCGCAGGTGTGTTGTGGGTAGGGTGAGGGTGTGTGTGTGTCGGCGCAGGTGTGTTGTGGGTAGGGTGAGGGTGTGTGTGTGTCGGCGCAGGTGTGTTGTGGGTAGGGTGAGGGTGTGTGTGTGTCGGCGCAGGTGTGTTGTGGTTAGGGTGAGGGTGTGTGTGTGTCGGCGCAGGTGTGTTGTGGGTAGGGTGAGGGTGTGTGTGTGTGTCGGCGCAGGTGTGTTGTGGTAGGGTGAGGGTGTGTGTGTGTCGGCGCAGGTGTGTTGTGGGTAGGGTGAGGGTGTGTGTGTGTCGGCGCAGGTGTGTTGTGGGTAGGGTGAGGGTGTGTGTGTCGGCGCAGGTGTGTTGTGGGTAGGGTGAGGGGTGTGTGTGTGTGTGTCGGCGCAGGTGTGTTGTGGGTAGGGTGAGGGTGTGTGTGTGTCGGCGCAGGTGTGTTGTGGGTAGGGTGAGGGTGTGTGTGTGTCGGCGCAGGTGTGTTGTGGGTAGGGTGAGGGTGTGTGTGTGTCGGCGCAGGTGTGTTGTGGGTAGGGTGAGGGGTGTGTGTGTGTCGGCGCAGGTGTGTTGTGGGTAGGGTGAGGGTGTGTGTGTGTGTCGGCGCAGGTGTGTTGTGGGTAGGGTGAGGGTGTGTGTGTGTCGGCGCAGGTGTGTTGTGGGTAGGGTGAGGGTGTGTGTGTGTGTCGGCGCAGGTGTGTTGTGGGTAGGGTGAGGGTGTGTGTGTGTCGGCGCAGGTGTGTTGTGGGTAGGGTGAGGGTGTGTGTGTGTCGGCGCAGGTGTGTTGTGGGTAGGGTGAGGGTGTGTGTGTGTCGGCGCAGGTGTGTTGTGGATAGGGTGAGGGTGTGTGTGTGTGTCGGCGCAGGTGTGTTGTGGATAGGGTGAGGGTGTGTGTGTGTCGGCGCAGGTGTGTTGTGGGTAGGGTGAGGGTGTGTGTGTGTCGGCGCAGGTGTGTTGTGGGTAGGGTGAGGGTGTGTGTGTGGTGGGTAGGGTGTGTGGGGTGAGGGTTGTGTGTGGTAGGGTGAGGGTGTGTGTGTCGGCGCAGGTGTGTTGTGGGTAGGGTGAGGGTGTGTGTGTGTCGGCGCAGGTGTGTTGTGGGTAGGGTGAGGGTGTGTGTGTCGGCGCATGTGTGTTGTGGATAGGGTGAGGGTGTGTGTGTGTGTGTCGGCGCATGTGTGTTGTGGATAGGGTGAGGTGTGTGTGTGCGTGTCGGCGCAGGTGTGTTGTGGTAGGGTGAGGGTGTGTGTGTGTCGGCGCAGGTGTGTTGTGGGATAGGGTGTGTGTGTTGGCGCAGGTGTGTTGTGGGTAGGGTGAGGGGTGTGTGTGTGTCGGCGCAGGTGTGTTGTGGGTAGGGTGAGGGTGTGTGTGTGTCGGCGCAGGTGTGTTGTGGGTAGGGTGAGGGTGTGTGTGTGTCGGCGCAGGTGTGTTGTGGTAGGGTGAGGGTGTGTGTGTGTGTCGGCGCAGGTGTGTTGTGGTAGGGTGAGGGTGTGTGTGTGTCGGCGCAGGTGTGTTGTGGGTAGGGTGAGGGTGTGTGTGTGTCGGCGCAGGTGTGTTGTGGGTAGGGTGAGGGTGTGTGTGTCGGCGCATGTGTGTTGTGGATAGGGTGAGGGTGTGTGTGTGTGTGTCGGCGCAGGTGTGTTGTGGGTAGAGTGAGGGTGTGTGTGTCGGCGCAGGTGTGTTGTGGGTAGGGTGAGGGTGTGTGTGTGTCGGCGCAGGTGTGTTGTGGGTAGGGTGAGGGTGTGTGTGTGGGTCGGCGCAGGTGTGTTGTGGGTAGGGTGAGGGTGTGTGTGTGTGTGTCGGCGCAGGTGTGTTGTGGGTAGGGTGAGGGTGTGTGTGTGTCGGCGCAGGTGTGTTGTGGGTAGGGTGAGGGTGTGTGTGTGTGTCGGCGCAGGTGTGTTGTGGGTAGGGTGAGGGTGTGTGTGTCGGCGCATGTGTGTTGTGGATAGGGTGAGGGTGTGTGTGTGTGTGTCGGCGCAGGTGTGTTGTGGGTAGAGTGAGGGTGTGTGTCGGCGCAGGTGTGTTGTGGGTAGGGTGAGGGTGTGTGTGTGTCGGCGCAGGTGTGTTGTGGGTAGGGTGAGGGTGTGTGTGTGTGTCGGCGCAGGTGTGTTGTGGGTAGGGTGAGGGTGTGTGTGTGTGTCGGCGCAGGTGTGTTGTGGGTAGGGTGAGGGTGTGTGTGTGTCGGCGCAGGTGTGTTGTGGGTAGGGTGAGGGTGTGTGTGTGTCGGCGCAGGTGTGTTGTGGGTAGGGTGAGGGTGTGTGTGTGTGTCGGCGCAGGTGTGTTGTGGGTAGGGTGAGGGTGTGTGTGTGTCGGCGCAGGTGTGTTGTGGGTAGGGTGAGGGTGTGTGTGTGTGTCGGCGCAGGTGTGTTGTGGGTAGGGTGAGGGTGTGTGTGTGTGTCGGCGCAGGTGTGTTGTGGGTAGGGTGAGGGTGTGTGTGTGTGTCGGCGCAGGTGTGTTGTGGGTAGGGTGAGGGGGTGTGTGTGTCGGCGCAGGTGTGTTGTGGGTAGGGTGAGGGTGTGTGTGTGTCGGCGCAGGTGTGTTGTGGGTAGGGTGAGGGTGTGTGTGTGTCGGCGCAGGTGTGTTGTGGGTAGGGTGAGGGTGTGTGTGTGTCGGCGCAGATGTGTTGTGGGTAGGGTGAGGGTGTGTGTGTGTTGGCGCAGGTGTGTTGTGGGTAGGGTGAGGGTGTGTGTGTGTCGGCGCAGGTGTGTTGTGGGTAGGGTGAGGGTGTGTGTGTGTCGGCGCAGGTGTGTTGTGGGTAGGGTGAGGGTGTGTGGTGTCGGCGCAGGTGTGTTGTGGGTAGGGTGAGGGTGTGTGTGTGTGTCGGCGCAGGTGTGTTGTGGGTAGGGTGAGGGTGTGTGTGTGTGTCGGCGCAGGTGTGTTGTGGGTAGGGTGAGGGTGTGTGTGTGTCGGCGCAGGTGTGTTGTGGGTAGGGTGAGGGTGTGTGTGTGTCGGCGCAGGTGTGTTGTGGGTAGGGTGAGGGTGTGTGTGTGTCGGCGCAGGTGTGTTGTGGGTAGGGTGAGGGTGTGTGTGTGTCGGCGCAGGTGTGTTGTGGGTAGGGTGAGGGTGTGTGTGTGTCGGCGCAGGTGTGTTGTGGGTAGGGTGAGGGTGTGTGTGTGTCGGCGCATGTGTGTTGTGGATAGGGTGAGGGTGTGTGTGTGTCGGCGCAGGTGTGTTGTGGGTAGGGTGAGGGTGTGTGTGTGTGTCGGCGCAGGTGTGTTGTGGTAGGGTGAGGGTGTGTGTGTGTCGGCGCAGGTGTGTTGTGGGTAGGGTGAGGGTGTGTGTGTGTCGGCGCAGGTGTGTTGTGGGTAGGGTGAGGGTGTGTGTGTCGGCGCATGTGTGTTGTGGATAGGGTGAGGGTGTGTGTGTGTGTGTCGGCGCAGGTGTGTTGTGGGTAGAGTGAGGGTGTGTGTCGGCGCAGGTGTGTTGTGGGTAGGGTGAGGGTGTGTGTGTGTCGGCGCAGGTGTGTTGTGGGTAGGGTGAGGGTGTGTGTGTGGGTCGGCGCAGGTGTGTTGTGGGTAGGGTGAGGGTGTGTGTGTGTGTGTTGGCGCAGGTGTGTTGTGGGTAGGGTGAGGGTGTGTGTGTGTGTCGGCGCAGGTGTGTTGTGGGTAGGGTGAGGGTGTGTGTGTGTGTCGGCGCAGGTGTGTTGTGGGTAGGGTGAGGGTGTGTGTGTCGGCGCATGTGTGTTGTGGATCGGGTGAGGGTGTGTGTGTGTGTGTCGGCGCAGGTGTGTTGTGGGTAGAGTGAGGGTGTGTGTCGGCGCAGGTGTGTTGTGGGTAGGGTGAGGGTGTGTGTGTGTCGGCGCAGGTGTGTTGTGGGTAGGGTGAGGGTGTGTGTGTGTGTCGGCGCAGGTGTGTTGTGGGTAGGGTGAGGGTGTGTGTGTCGGCGCAGGTGTGTTGTGGGTAGGGTGAGGGGGTGTGTGTGTCGGCGCAGGTGTGTTGTGGGTAGGGTGAGGGTGTGTGTGTGTCGGCGCAGGTGTGTTGTGGGTAGGGTGAGGGTGTGTGTGTGGGTCGGCGCAGGTGTGTTGTGGGTAGGGTGAGGGTGTGTGTGTGTGTCGGCGCAGGTGTGTTGTGGGTAGGGGTGAGGGTGTGTGTGTTGTGTCGGCGCAGGTGTGTTGTGGGTAGGGTGAGGGTGTGTGTGTGTGTCGGCGCAGGTGTGTTGTGGGTAGGGTGAGGGTGTGTGTGTCGGCGCAGGTGTGTTGTGGGTAGGGTGAGGGTGTGTGTGTGTCGGCGCAGGTGTGTTGTGGGTAGGGTGAGGGTGTGTGTGTGGGTCGGCGCAGGTGTGTTGTGGGTAGGGTGAGGGTGTGTGTGTGTGTCGGCGCAGGTGTGTTGTGGGTAGGGTGAGGGTGTGTGTGTGTCGGCGCAGGTGTGTTGTGGGTAGGGTGAGGGTGTGTGTGTGTGTCGGCGCAGGTGTGTTGTGGGTAGGGTGAGGGTGTGTGTGTCGGCGCATGTGTGTTGTGGATAGGGTGAGGGTGTGTGTGTGTGTGTCGGCGCAGGTGTGTTGTGGGTAG
>CM040798.1:45219906-45229906 GCA_022829025.1 Squalius cephalus
TTTTCTTTGCTCAAACTATTTTTTTTTTGCGATTTTGTTAATTTCTGTTCAAAATATAATGTAATGTGCTTGCAAAATATAGTTCTCTGTGCTCAAAACTTACAATTACTCGCTCAGGACTGAGGCACACATATAACGCCATAGTCACACACTTAATGACGCTTCACGTGTGTGTGTTTCTCAGCAAAGTCTGGACCCCATAGACGAGGTGGCGGCCCTGATCGCTGCTGCTGTTCATGATGTGGACCATCCGGGCCGCACAAACTCCTTCCTGTGTAACGCAGGAAGTGATCTCGCCATCCTGTACAACGACACCGCAGTGCTAGAGTCGCATCACGCGGCGCTAGCGTTCCAGATCACCACGCGAGACGACAAGTGCAACATCTTCAAGAACATGGAGAGGTGATGACAGATACAGGATTAGACTCTTCGGCTTTACTTGTACAGTCGTTGTTATTCGATTGCATCATTTGCAATGCTTCATGGGATGAGTAGTTCATGAACTCATCAAAGATGTCAAGTACAACAGGGTTTGAAATGAACCTTTCCACTCAACGGCCGATTTGGCCACTACATTTTTAAGTTACCGGCCACTCAGAACTTCTACTGGCCAAAGAAACGAAAAGAAATGAACCAGATTAACTACATCACAGCTTATATATATATATATATATATACAATATTTGGATAAAATTTGGATTTCATACATTCATTTGTTACTCAAACAAAGTCCTGTCATCCAGCATCTGCTCTTCCTCTTCCTCACCGCACTTGTGTTTCAGCTGCACAGATCAACACAGCACACAGAACATCAGAAACATGTAGGATGTTGGTAATAATGTGTTTTCTGTTCACCAAATGCTTTTTAATCTGCGCTATTGCTTCAGTGCAAATGAACAAGCGCTCCGCTATGTGTTGTGTAGTGACGAGTGTGTTCGAGTGAGCAGATATGAGCAGATTCTGAGCAATACGCTGTATTTAATATATCATCATGAGTATTTGGGCTAAATCTGTGCAGATTTGTCTGATTTTTACAAATGCGGGTGTTCATTTCAAACCCTGAAGTGCACAGTCTTCAAACAGTGTATTTTAGCGTTGAACACTAGTGACACACACACACACACACTCTCTCTCTCACAGGAACGAGTACCGCACGCTCCGGCAGGCCGTCATCGACATGGTTCTCGCCACGGAAATGACCAAACACTTCGAACACGTCAACAAGTTCGTCAACAGTATCAACAAACCGCTGGCGGCACTGGAGGAGAACGAGGTGAGAGAGACACTCACACACACACTCTCACTCACACACACACAAACACACACTCACTCTCACTCTTTCACACATGAATCGGCTCCTGTGAGTCCAGAGCTGAGAATCGTTGAGGGAGTTTCTGAACAAGTGTCCGATTCCTGACCTCAAGTGTTCAATACCAGAATTATATGTGTATAGATATGTACACATTTTAAATCTTGGTGTTTCAATACAACACGTGTGTGTGTGTGTGTGTGTGTGTGTGCGTGCGTGCATGCGTGTATCTGTGTGTGTGTGTGTGTGTGTGTGTGTGTGTGTGTGTGTGTGTGTGTGTGTGTGTAGGGCAGCGGAGACGAGGACTCAGTGAAGAACATCCTCACGGCTCCAGAGAACCGGATGCTGGTGAAGCGGATGTTGATCAAGTGTGCCGACATCTCGAACCCGTGCCGCCCACTGGAGCTGTGTGTGGAGTGGGCCGGACGCATCTCAGAGGAGTACTTCGCTCAGGTGTGTGTGTGTGTGAGTAGCAGAAGCTCAGTGTGTGTGTGTGTGTGTGTGTGTGTGTGTGTGTGTCTGTGAGTAGCAGAAGCTCAGTGTGTGTGTGTGTGTGTGTAAGCAGCAGAAACTCAGTGTGTGTGTGTGTGTGTGTTTGCAGACGGATGAGGAGAAGCAGCAGGGTTTGCCGGTGGTGATGCCTGTGTTCGATCGCAACACCTGCAGCATTCCCAAATCCCAGATCTCCTTCATCGATTACTTCATCACGGACATGTTTGACGCCTGGGACGGTAAAGACACACACAGATTGAGCGCTGCTCTCGTTAAACTAGCGGTCAGACGATGAGTGTGTGAATGCTGCTGCCTTCATCAGACCATCCATTTCTGTCAGTCATGTTTCAAAATAAAGAATAATTTAGTGGAAAACTGTAAAAACAGCCTTGAACTAGAGTTACTGTCTTGATCATCTTGAATGAAACTGGCTATAATGAAGTCCGTCCAGTTGATTCTTGTTTCACGATAACGATATACATCACGATAGAGTTATTAATCTCATTTCTGTTATTGAAAATAAGAAAAAAGAAGCAAATTACAATCAATAGGACAAATACAATAAAAATATGAGTCAACGAGTTAAGTTTTTTAGGTACATGTAAAAATGTAAAAATTAAATATTGCATAGTCTTCACTGTTTGAATTAAATATAAATTTATTCTTATTAAGGCTAAAAGTTGTTCAGCCGAGAGCAGTCAGCAGAGAGCAGCCAATATATACGTGTGTGTGTGTGTGTGTGTGTGTGTGTGTATATATATTTATATATTTATATATTATTGGTCTATTTTACCAAGCAAAGAAATGCACAGAAAAACAAAATGCTTAGAGAAAAAAAGCAAACATTTACTACAACATAATCAGCTATTAATATTTCATTAGTTCATAATTTCTCCGGATAAAAGTTATGTCTCCACTACTCCACTTCCTCCACTCCTCCACTACTCCACTTCCTCCACTACACTACTCAACTTACTCCACTACTCCACTTCCTCCACTACTCAACTTCCTACACTACTCCACTTCTTCCAATACTCCACTTCCTCCACTCCTCCACTTCCTCCACTCCTCCACTTCCTCCTCCACTCCTCCACTTCCTCCACTACTCCACTTCCTCCACTACTCCATTACTCCACTTCCTCCACTACTCCACTACTCAACTTACTCCACTACTCCACTTCCTCCACTCCTCCACTACTCCACTTCCTCCACTCCACTACTCAACTTCCTCCACTCCTCCACTTCCTCCACTACTCCACTTCCTCCACTACTCCATTACTCCACTTCCTCCACTACTCCACTACTCAACTTACTCCACTACTCCACTTCCTCCACTCCTCCACTACTCCACTTCCTCCACTCCTCCACTTCCTCCACTCCACTACTCAACTTCCTTCACTACTCCACTTCCTCCACTACTCCACTTCTCAACTTCCTCCACTACTCCACTTCTCAACTTCCTCCACTACTCCACTACTCAACTTCCTCCACTACTCCAATATTCAACTTCCTCCACTCCTCCACTTCCTCCACTCCTCCACTCCTCCACTTCCTCCACTACTCCACTTCCTCCACTACTCCATTACTCCACTTCCTCCACTACTCCACTTCCTCCACTACTCCACTTCCTCCACTTCTCAACTTCCTCCACTACTCCACTTCCTCCACTACTCAACTTCCTCCACTACTCAACTTCCTCCACTACTCAACTTCCTCCACTTCTCAACTTCCTCCACTACTCAACTTCCTCCACTTCTCAACTTCCTCCACTTCTCAACTTCCTCCACTACTCAACTTCATCCACTTCTCAACTTCCTCCACTACTCCACTTCCTCCACTACTCCACTTCCTCCACTACTCAACTTCATCCACTTCTCAACTTCCTCCACTACTCCACTTCCTCCACTACTCAACTTCCTCCACTACTTCACTTCCTCCACTTCTCAACTTCCTCCACTACTCAACTTCCTCCACTACTTCACTTCCTCCACTTCTCAACTTCCTCCACTACTCAACTTCCTCCACTTCTCAACTTCCTCCACTACTCAACTTCATCCACTTCTCAACTTCCTCCACTACTCCACTTCCTCCACTACTCAACTTCCTCCACTACTCAACTTCATCCACTTCTCAACTTCCTCCACTACTCCACTTCCTCCACTACTCAACTTCCTCCACTACTCAACTTCATCCACTTCTCAACTTCCTCCACTACTCCACTTCCTCCACTACTCAACTTCCTCCACTACTCAACTTCATCCACTTCTCAACTTCCTCCACTACTCCACTTCCTCCACTACTCAACTTCATCCACTTCTCAACTTCCTCCACTACTCCACTTCCTCCACTACTCAACTTCCTCCACTACTCAACTTCATCCACTTCTCAACTTCCTCCACTACTCCACTTCCTCCACTACTCAACTTCATCCACTTCTCAACTTCCTCCACTACTCCACTTCCTCCACTACTCAACTTCCTCCACTACTTCACTTCCTCCACTTCTCAACTTCCTCCACTACTCAACTTCCTCCACTACTTCACTTCCTCCACTTCTCAACTTCCTCCACTACTCAACTTCCTCCACTTCTCAACTTCCTCCACTACTCAACTTCATCCACTTCTCAACTTCCTCCACTACTCCACTTCCTCCACTACTCAACTTCCTCCACTACTCAACTTCATCCACTTCTCAACTTCCTCCACTACTCCACTTCCTCCACTACTCAACTTCATCCACTTCTCAACTTCCTCCACTACTCCACTTCCTCCACTACTCAACTTCATCCACTTCTCAACTTCCTCCACTACTCCACTTCCTCCACTACTCAACTTCCTCCACTACTCAACTTCATCCACTTCTCAACTTCCTCCACTACTCCACTTCCTCCACTACTCAACTTCATCCACTTCTCAACTTCCTCCACTACTCCACTTCCTCCACTACTCAACTTCCTCCACTACTTCACTTCCTCCACTTCTCAACTTCCTCCACTACTCAACTTCCTCCACTACTTCACTTCCTCCACTTCTCAACTTCCTCCACTACTCAACTTCCTCCACTTCTCAACTTCCTCCACTACTCAACTTCATCCACTTCTCAACTTCCTCCACTACTCCACTTCCTCCACTACTCAACTTCCTCCACTACTCAACTTCATCCACTTCTCAACTTCCTCCACTACTCCACTTCCTCCACTACTCAACTTCCTCCACTACTTCACTTCCTCCACTTCTCAACTTCCTCCACTACTCCACTTCCTCCACTACTCAACTTCATCCACTTCTCAACTTCCTCCACTACTCCACTTCCTCCACTACTCAACTTCCTCCACTACTTCACTTCCTCCACTACTCCACTTCCTCCACTACTCAACTTCCTCCACTTCTCAACTTCCTCCACTACTTCACTACTCCACTTCCTCCACTACTCCACTACTCCCCTTCTCAACTTCCTCCACTACTCAACTTCATCCACTTCTCAACTTCCTCCACTACTTCACTACTCCACTTCCTCCACTACTCCACTACTCCCCTTCTCAACTTCCTCCACTACTCAACTTCCTCCACTACTCAACTTCCTCCACTTCTCAACTTCCTCCACTTCTCAACTTCCTCCACTACTTCACTTCATCCACTTCTCAACTTCCTCCACTTCTCAACTTCCTCCACTACTCAACTTCCTCCACTTCTCAACTTCCTCCACTACTCCACTTCCTCCACTTCTCAACTTCCTCCACTACTTCACTTCATCCACTACTCCACTACTCCCCTTCTCAACTTCCTCCACTACTCAACTTCCTCCACTACTCAACTTCCTCCACTTCTCAACTTCCTCCACTTCTCAACTTCCTCCACTACTTCACTTCATCCACTTCTCAACTTCCTCCACTACTCAACTTCCTCCACTTCTCAACTTCCTCCACTACTCCACTTCCTCCACTACTTCACTACTCCACTTCCTCCACTACTCCACTTCCTCCACTACTCCACTACTCCCCTTCCTCCACTACTCCACTTCCTCCATATATATATATATATATATATATATATATATATATATATATATTAGGGGTGGAGCCGAACCCGAATACGGTATTCGGAAAGGCACAAATAGTGTGTTTTTTACGAATACTTATTTCGAACAAATACTTTAAAAATATTTGTATTCGGGAACAAGAAAAACTTTATATCAAAAAGCTGCGTTTCCTCATGAGACATGGCGACCGGCGGTGCTGCTGATGTGGTGGCTGTTAATCCACTTGTTGATAAGAAAGGAGGAAAGAGCCACATATGGAAATATTTCGTTCACATGGCGCATTTTTTGCGCGTGCAGATTTCAAACATAGGCGCGCGGCAAGCGAGCAGAGCGCTCGATTTTCCAGGCGCGCCTATGTTCACGGTTGCATATCAACGACAGACGCCACGAGAGAGCAATGCTTGTGGAAAGGAGAAAGCGGTGCGAACGTTCTCCGTGATGACGAGGAAGTATCAGCAAAGAATTCATTGATTTCTAGCCCTTGCATTAGCTTTAGATATATTTATGGAGATGAGAAATGAAATAAAAAGCCGTCATTATGTCATTAATATCAGTCCGTCAGAAAAGCAGTTCTAGGCTTATTCTTGGCTGGATAACTCTTAGCAGGTTTAAAAAGCCCTTTTAAAATTAAATATGAATGCAGTTTTGAAAAAAATTATTTACATATTGCATATCTATAATTATTATAATAGATATAATTAAAGAATACTTACACTATAACATAAATTAGAAGTGTAACGCAAAAAAACTGGATTTTTACACCTATTTTGAATTTTACTCGAATACAAATACAGATACAAATACCAGCTGCTTTGCACACCCCTTATATATATATATATATATATATATATAATTGATTGATGTATTAGTGTGTGTGAATGTTGATATGAAGTGAACTGATGTGTGTTTCTCTGTTTCCAGCGTTTGCCGATCTGCCCAATCTAATGCAGCATCTGGACAACAACTTCAAGTACTGGAAGGGTCTGGATGAGCAGAAGCTGCGGAGCCTGAGGCCGCCGGAGTGACGGATCGGTCGAGACGCGCTTCCTCCGGCTCGTGGCTTTCCTCCCATTTATCATTAATAACTAATGATGAGAATCATGTTCGCTAATAAACACCCTGACAACGAGAAGCGACCCAGACGCCGAAGCGATCAGGACTGAGGATGTTCTCGACTGAGGCGTTTGTTCTACTGAAGACTCTCCAGCGTTTCCCTCCGAGGTCGATCCACTGACGAGACTGCTGCCTTATTTTATACGCTATATTTATACGCAGTGCTGACCGCGATGGACATCTGCAGTTTTTAACACAGTCATGTTATATGAAGTAAATCTCAATATTTTTATAGATAATGAATTTTACACTGGAAGGATGTAAAGCATCTCAGACTGGTGTGAGAGACAATCGCTTCTCTTCCCGCCAAGCGATTCCCTCTGTCTTTCCATCAGGGTTCGATCATTCCCAGAGAGACGAACGGGATTTACTCGACACGGAGAAACCTGTGCTTCATTT
Organism: Squalius cephalus; assembly: GCA_022829025.1. Classification (NCBI taxonomy): domain Eukaryota; kingdom Metazoa; phylum Chordata; class Actinopteri; order Cypriniformes; family Leuciscidae; genus Squalius; species Squalius cephalus. Next base: position 45,227,258 of record CM040798.1, read on the forward strand.
CGTCTCAAATCCAGATCCTCTTCCGCAGACGCAGACGAACGTTGACTGAGACGAACATTGACGCAGACGAACGTTGACTGAGACGAACATTGACTCAGACGAACGTTGACGCAGACGAATGTTGACGCGGACGAACACAGACACAGACAAACATTGACGCAGACGAACAATGACTCAGACGAACATTGACTCAGACGAACATTGACGCAGACGAACGTTGACGCGGACAAATGCAGTCACAGACGAACATTGACTCAGACGAACATTGACACAGACAAACGTTGACTCAGACGAACACAGACTCAGACGAACACTGACGCAGACGAACACTGACGCAGACAAACGTTGACGCAGACGAACGTTGACACAGACGAACGTTGACTCAGACGAACATTGACACAGACGAACGTTGACACAGACGAACACTGACTCAGACGAACATTGACTCAGACGAACGTTGACGCAGACGAACGTTGACACAGACGAACGTTGACACAGACGAACGTTGACACAGACGAACGTTGACACAGACGAACATTGACAGACGAACGTTGAGACAGACGAACGTTGACACAGACGAACGTTGACACAGACGAACACTGACTCAGACGAACACTGACTCAGACGAACACTGACTCAGACGAACGTTGACGCAGACGAACGTTGACGCAGACGAACGCAGATGAAGACGAGCGCTAAGCAGACGAACGTTGACGCAGACGAACGTTGACGCAGACGAACACTGACTCAGACGAACGTTGACGCAGACGAACATTGACGCAGACGAACACTGACTCAGACGAACGTTGACTCAGACGAACGTTGACACAGACGAACACTGACTCAGACGAACACTGACTCAGACGAACACTGACTCAGACGAACGTTGACACAGACGAACACTGACTCAGACGAACGTTGACGCAGACGAACGCAGACACAGATAAACGTTGACGCAGATGAACGCAGATGAAGATGAGCGTTAACACAGACGAGCGAGCGTTAAGCAGACAAACGTTGACGCAGACGAACGTTGACGCAGACGAACGCAGATGAAGACGAGCGTTAAGCAGACGAACGTTGACGCAGACGAACGTTGACGCAGACGAACGCAGATGAAGACGAGCGTTAAGCAGACGAACGTTGACGCAGACGAACGCAGATGAAGACGAGCGTTAAGCAGACGAACGTTGACGCAGACGAACGTTGACGCAGACGAACGCAGACACAGATAAACGTTGACGCAGACGAACGCAGATGAAGATGAGCGTTAACACAGACGAGCGAGCGTTAAGCAGACAAACGTTGACGCAGGCGAGCGCAGACGCAGACAGTGGGGTCACGGGCTCGTGGCCTTTAGCCCGGCTCATTTTTTGCTCCAGAATTAAAAGAGAAATGAGATTCTATTTTGTATTTTAGGACCATTACGATTTTCTTTTGCTTTGTGACATCATTTCCATGATGAATTACCTCTTTAAATCCCACTTTAAATTCTCATCTGTAATGTCAAGAGAAGTTATTTAAATTGTAAAGTATTTCTACATCATTGTAGTATTTGTTGTACTGCCCTTTTTGATTTAATAAAAAGCTATTTTTTATTGTAATGCAAAACTACAATAATAAATGAAACTACAATAATAAAACTAACGTCCAGGTCAGACTGAAGTGACGATTTGTGCTTAATTGTCACAAAATAATGCTAAAATGTAGGCTTGACTTTCTTACTCAATATAAGGTTTGATTTTGGGCAGAAACGTGCGCTGATTCAGGATGGGCTCGCATGATGACCTCTGACCTCTCACCCTGAGGCTAAACTTCAGTCAGCAATGAACTCTGGGATGTTGCACTCGTTACAGACGGAAAGATCCCATCAAACATGTAAAGAGTCTGATTTAATCGGTTATTTAGAAAAATTTAAAAAAGTTCAGTTTGTAGTCCTGGAATCCTAAAAGATTTCATCCTTTTAAAGCAGTTTATCAACGTGTGTTTTCACATGTTTTAAAGGAACCGTTCTCTCAAAACTGATCCTTTACTCTCCTCATGTTCTTCCGAAACTGTACGATGTGTTTCTGTGGAACATTAAATATGTTTTGAAGAACGCTGGGAACCAAATAATATTGGACTTTCATTGTATTGACATTCTTCAAAAATGTCTTGAGTTTTGCAGAAGTAAAAATGAGAGAGTGATGATTTTTGGACCCTTTACAGTTTATGTTCCCGCTCTGAGTCTGACTGCGTCCTCTCTGTAATCATCATCTCCATGATGTGTAATTTGTCCCCATCACTTCTGACTGAATCCTGCAGGAGGCGCTGGAGCGACTGAGCGCCGCTCAACACGAGCAGAAGAAGAAGAACACACGCGTCACGTGACTTGCGTTCGCGGCCTCCGTCGAGTGTGTTTGAGACTGAATCGATTATCAAACTCCGAGTTTAATCTCCGGTGTTCGGTGTGTGTGTGTTTGTTTGTTTTGTTTGTGAAGCCCCGAGCCCCGCTGATGGCGTCTGGATCACCGTGAGTGTTTTCCTCAGATTCTTCCGGACAGAAGAGAAACAAACTCGAGTCTTTCTCTTCCTCTGCGCGCGAACTCATATAAGCTTCTGTGAAGCGATTTCTCCTCATATACTGATATAATAACCCTGTACGATTGT
>CM040798.1:45237406-45239906 GCA_022829025.1 Squalius cephalus
CCGCATACGCGCCGCAACACTCACCCATACGCGCCGCAACACTCACCGCATACGCGCCGCAACACTCACCGCATACACACCGCAACACTCACCTCATACACGCCGCAACACTCACCGCATACACACCGCAACACTCACCGCATACACACCGCAACACTCACCACATACGCGCCGCAACACTCACCGCATACGCGCCGCAACACTCACCGCATACGCGCCGCAACACTCACCGCATACGCACCGCAACACTCACCGCATACGCGCCGCAACACTCACCTCATACTTGAAATTTGAAATACAAATAGTGAGTATGTATTTTGAACAGCCGCGGATCAGAGCCTACGCACTGCAAACGCATCATATGTGAAAGCACTATTGCGCGTGCTGCTCCTGCACCGCATACACACCGCAACACTCACCGCATACGCACCGCAACACTCACCGCATACGCACCGCAACACTCACCGCATACCAACCGCAACACTCACCGCATACGCACCGCAACACTCACCGCATACACACCGCAACACTCACCGCATACGCGCCGCAACACTCACCGCATACACACCGCAACACTCACCGCATACGCACCGCAACACTCACCGCATACCAACCGCAACACTCACCGCATACGCACCGCATACGCACCGCAACACTCACCGCATACCAACCGCAACACTCACCGCATACCAACCGCAACACTCACCGCATACGCGCCGCAACACTCACCGCATACACACCGCAACACTCACCGCATACGCACCGCAACACTCACCGCATACCAACCGCAACACTCACCGCATACGCACCGCATACGCACCGCAACACTCACCGCATACGCACCGCAACACTCACCGCATACGCACCGCAACACTCACCGCATACGCACCGCAACACTCACCGCATACGCGCCGCAACACTCACCGCATACACACCGCAACACTCACCGCATACGCGCCGCAACACTCACCGCATACCAACCGCAACACTCACCGCATACGCGCCGCAACACTCACCGCATACGCACCGCAACACTCACCGCATACGCACCGCAACACTCACCGCATACGCACCGCAACACTCACCGCATACACACCGCAACACTCACCGCATACCAACCGCAACACTCACCGCATACGCACCGCAACACTCACCGCATACGCGCCGCAACACTCACCGCATACGCAACGCAACACTCACCGCATACGCGCCGCAACACTCACCGCATACCAACCGCAACACTCACCGCATACGCACCGCAACACTCACCGCATACGCACCGCAACACTCACCGCATACCAACCGCAACACTCACCGCATACGCACCGCAACACTCACCGCATACGCACCGCAACACTCGCCGCATACGCACCGCAACACTCACCGCATACGCACTGCATACGGAGTATGTGTGAAACGGGCGTTATACTGCAATGCCAGTCACAACAAGCTACACTTTGACTGATCTCGGCAGATGTTCATTCACTTTTTTTGTATAAGCTGTTTTGGATTGTGGTATACAGCAAACATTTCAAGTCATAACTCTTTATTATTTAGCTGTGTATGAGAGCGGCTTTGTATGTTACTAATTATTCAGAATATGCGTAAGTCCACAAGCATTATATGAGAGCTTCTGGTACATCATTCTATATTTTTGAATGAAAACTGTTTTTTTTGTCTGAAGGATTGTATTGCTCACTGGAAATAACAGGAGGATGTTGGTTAGAAGTCTATTATTAAATGCCAGAGATTCAGAATATGCTGAAGTGTGTATTCATCTACAAGAACGCTGCGAGTACAGACACACACTTATTTTCCTGTTGGTTCTTTGCAGTGTTGGGACATAAGCTGGCAAATATAACCTTACAGTTGACCTGCCAAATCACTTCCATTTGTTTTATTAATAAAATTAATATATTGGAAGTAAGTTCGTTATGGGTCATCATTAATACTTTGCTTTAAAAGTACCAAGTAGTAAACATTTTTTTAAAAAATCGTTAATAATCGATAATCGTTACCCTCTGAATCGTAATCGAATCGTGAGGTGCCTAGAGATTCCCACCCCTAGTTCAGAGTGCGTGTCAGAGCACAAACCAAGCCATGGAGTCACAGGAAGTGTGTGTAGATCTGTGAGACAGGATTGTATTGCATCAGGGCCTTCAGGTGTAGGTGTGAACGTGGTGATCGTCAGTCACATGACCTGCATTACTGTGTTTAATGGTGTGTTGTTGTTGTTGTTGTTGTTGTTTCTTCAGAGGCAGTGTCCAGAATAAAGCAGATCATCTCTGAAGACGTGCTGCGCTCTTCAGGAGGACAGACGCCGGTGATGCCCACTGTGCCTGTGTACCGTCAGCCAATCACAGCAGGGATGCCCACTGTGCCTGTGTACCGTCAGCCAATCACAGCAGCCGCTCCACTCACACCTGCCACTCGAGCCGCCGGAGCGCCAGTCATCCCTGCACACAAGCCGGCTCCGCCACACTCAGGGGTGAGAGACAGA
>CM040798.1:45242406-45254906 GCA_022829025.1 Squalius cephalus
AAACACACACCTGTGACCGCATGACATTAGTGTTACTCCACAAACACACACCTGTGACCGCATGACATTAGTGTTACTCAACAAACACACACCTGTGACCATGTGACATTAGTGTTACTCCACACACACACACACACACACACCTGTGACCGCATGACATTAGTGTTACTCCACAAACACACACCTGTGACCGCATGACATTAGTGTTACTCCACAAACACACACCTGTGACTGCGTGACATTAGTGTTACTCCACAAACACACACCTGTGACCGCATGACATTAGTGTTACTCCACACACACACACACCTGTGACTGCATGACATTAGTGTTACTCCACAAACACACACCTGTGACCGCATGACATTAGTGTTACTCAACAAACACACACCTGTGACCGCATGACATTAGTGTTACTCCACACACACACACACACACACACACACACACACACCTGTGACCGCATGACATTAGTGTTACTCAACAAACACACACCTGTGACCGCATGACATTAGTGTTACTCCACACACACACACACACCTGTGACTGCATGACATTAGTGTTACTCCACACACACACACACACACACACACCTGTGACCGCATGACATTAGTGTTACTCCACACACACACACACACACACACACACCTGTGACCGCATGACATTAGTGTTACTCCACAAACACACACCTGTGACCGCATGACATTAGTGTTACTCAACACACACACACACACACCTGTGACCGCATGACATTAGTGTTACTCCACACACACACACACACACACACACACACACACACACACCTGTGACTGCATGACATTAGTGTTACTCCACAAACACACACCTGTGAGCGCATGACATTAGTGTTACTCCACAAACACACACCTGTGACCGCATGACATTAGTGTTACTCCACACACACACCTGTGACTGCATGACATTAGTGTTACTCAACAAACACACACCTGTGACCGCATGACATTAGTGTTACTCCACAAACACACGCCTGTGACCGCATGACATTAGTGTTACTCCACAAACACACACCTGTGACCGCATGACATTAGTGTTACTCAACACACACACACCTGTGACCGCATGACATTAGTGTTACTCCACAAACACACACTTGTGACCGCATGACATTAGTGTTACTCCACAAACACACACCTGTGACCGCATGACATTAGTGTTACTCAACAAACACACACCTGTGACCGCATGACATTAGTGTTACTCAACTCACACACACCTGTGACCGCATGACATTAGTGTTACTCCACAAACACACACTTGTGACCGCATGACATTAGTGTTACTCCACAAACACACACCTGTGACCGCATGACATTAGTGTTACTCAACAAACACACACCTGTGACCGCATGACATTAGTGTTACTCCACACACACACACCTGTGACCACATGACATTAGTGTTACTCCACAAACACACACCTGTGACCGCATGACATTAGTGTTACTCAACACACACACACCTGTGACCGCATGACATTAGTGTTACTCCACAAACACACACTTGTGACCGCATGACATTAGAGTTACTCCACAAACACACACCTGTGACCGCATGACATTAGTGTTACTCAACAAACACACACCTGTGACCACATGACATTAGTGTTACTCCACAAACACACACAAACACACACCTGTGACTGCATGACATTAGTGTTACTCCACACACACACACACACACACACACACACACACACACACACACACACACACCTGTGACCGCATGACATTAGTGTTACTCCACAAACACACACCTGTGACCACATGACATTAGTGTTACTCCACACACACACACACACACACCTGTGACTGCATGACATTAGTGTTACTCCACAAACACACACAAACACACACCTGTGACTGCATGACATTAGTGTTACTCCACACACACACACACCTGTGACTGCATGACATTACTGTTACTCCACAAACACACACAAACACACACCTGTGACTGCATGACATTAGTGTTACTCCACAAACACACACACACACACACACACACACACACCTGTGACCGCATGACATTAGTGTTACTCCACAAACACACACCTGTGACCACATGACATTAGTGTTACTCCACACACACACACACCTGTGACTGCATGACATTAGTGTTACTCCACAAACACACACCTGTGACCACATGACATTAGTGTTACTCCACACACACACCTGTGACTGCATGACATTAGTGTTACTCCACAAACACACACCTGTGACTGCATGACATTAGTGTTACTCAACAAACACACACCTGTGACCGCATGACATTAGTGTTACTCTACAAACACACACCTGTGACCGCATGACATTAGTGTTACTCCACAAACACACACACACACACACACACACCTGTGACCGCATGACATTAGTGTTACTCCACAAACACACACCTGTGACCACATGACATTAGTGTTACTCCACACACACACACACCTGTGACTGCATGACATTAGTGTTACTCCACAAACACACACCTGTGACTGCATGACATTAGTGTTACTCAACAAACACACACCTGTGACCGCATGACATTAGTGTTACTCCACAAACACACACCTGTGACCGCATGACATTAGTGTTACTCCACAAACACACACCTGTGACCGCATGACATTAGTGTTACTCCACAAACACACACCTGTGACTGCATGACATTAGTGTTACTCCACAAACACACACCTGTGACCACATGACATTAGTGTTACTCCACACACACACAAACACACACCTGTGACTGCATGACATTAGTGTTACTCCACACACACACACACACACACACACACACACACACACACACACACACACACACACCTGTGACCGCATGACATTAGTGTTACTCCACACACACACACACACACACACACACACACACACACCTGTGACCGCATGACATTAGTGTTACTCCACAAACACACACCTGTGACCGCATGACATTAGTGTTACTCAACACACACACACCTGTGACCACATGACATTAGTGTTACTCCACACACACACACACACACCTGTGACTGCATGACATTAGTGTTACTCCACAAACACACACCTGTGACCGCATGACATTAGTGTTACTCCACACACACACACACACACACCTGTGACCGCATGACATTAGTGTTACTCCACACACACACACACACACACACACACACACACACACACACACACACACACACACACACACACACACCTGTGACCGCATGACATTAGTGTTACTCCACACACACACACACACACACACACACACCTGTGACCGCATGACATTAGTGTTACTCCACACACACAAACACACACACCTGTGGCCGCATGACATTAGTGTTACTCCACACACACACACACACACACACACACACACCTGTGGCCGCATGACATTAGTGTTACTCCACACACACACACACACACACACACACACACACACCTGTGACCGCATGACATTAGTGTTACTCCACACACACACACACACACACACACACACACACACACACACACACCTGTGACCGCATGACATTAGTGTTACTCCACACACACAAACACACACACCTGTGACCGCATGACATTAGTGTTACTCCACACACACAAACACACACACCTGTGGCCGCATGACATTAGTGTTACTCCACAAACACACACACACACACACCTGTGACTGCATGACATTAGTGTTACTCCACACACACACACACACACACACACACACACCTGTGACCGCATGACATTAGTGTTACTCCACACACACACACACACACACACACACACACACACCTGTGACCGCATGACATTAGTGTTACTCCACACACACAAACACACACACCTGTGGCCGCATGACATTAGTGTTACTCCACACACACACACACACACACACACACACCTGTGACCGCATGACATTAGTGTTACTCCACACACACAAACACACACACCTGTGGCCGCATTACATTAGTGTTACTCCACACACACACACACACACACACACCTGTGGCCGCATGACATTAGTGTTACTCCACACACACACACCTGTGACCACATGACATTAGTGTTACTCCACACACACACACACACACACACACCTGTGACTGCATGACATTAGTGTTACTCCACAAACACACACCTGTGACCGCATGACATTAGTGTTACTCCACAAACACACACCTATGACCGCATGACATTAGTGTTACTCCACACACACACACACACACACACACACACACACACACACACACACACACACACACACACACACCTGTGACCGCATGACATTAGTGTTACTCCACACACACACACACACACCTGTGACTGCATGACATTAGTGTTACTCCACACACACACACACCTGTGGCCGCATGACATTAGTGTTACTCCACAAACACACACCTATGACCGCATGACATTAGTGTTACTCCACACACACACACACACACACACACACACACACACACCTGTGACCGCATGACATTAGTGTTACTCAACACACACACACCTGTGACCACATGACATTAGTGTTACTCCACACACACACACACACACCTGTGACTGCATGACATTAGTGTTACTCCACACACACACACCTGTGACCACATGACATTAGTGTTACTCCACACACACACACACACACACACACCTGTGACTGCATGACATTAGTGTTACTCCACAAACACACACCTGTGACCGCATGACATTAGTGTTACTCCACAAACACACACCTATGACCGCATGACATTAGTGTTACTCCACACACACACACACACACACACACACACACACACACACACACACACACACACACACCTGTGACCGCATGACATTAGTGTTACTCCACACACACACACACACACACCTGTGACTGCATGACATTAGTGTTACTCCACACACACACACACCTGTGGCCGCATGACATTAGTGTTACTCCACACACACACACCTGTGACCACATGACATTAGTGTTACTCCACACACACACACACACCTGTGACTGCATGACATTAGTGTTACTCCACAAACACACACCTGTGACCGCATGACATTAGTGTTACTCCACAAACACACACCTATGACCGCATGACATTAGTGTTACTCCACACACACACACACACACACACACACACACACACACACACACACACACACACACCTGTGACCGCATGACATTAGTGTTACTCCACACACACACACACACACACCTGTGACTGCATGACATTAGTGTTACTCCACACACACACACACCTGTGGCCGCATGACATTAGTGTTACTCCACAAACACACACCTATGACCGCATGACATTAGTGTTACTCCACACACACACACACACACACACACACACACCTGTGACCGCATGACATTAGTGTTACTCAACACACACACACCTGTGACCACATGACATTAGTGTTACTCCACACACACACACACACACCTGTGACCACATGACATTAGTGTTACTCCACACACACACACACACACCTGTGACTGCATGACATTAGTGTTACTCCACAAACACACACCTGTGACCGCATGACATTAGTGTTACTCCACACACACACACACACCTGTGACCGCATGACATTAGTGTTACTCCACAAACACACGCAAACACACACCTGTGACTGCATGACATTAGTGTTACTCCACAAACACACACACACACACACACACACACACACACACCTGTGACCGCATGACATTAGTGTTACTCCACAAACACACACCTGTGACCACATGACATTAGTGTTACTCCACACACACACACACACCTGTGACTGCATGACATTAGTGTTACTCCACAAACACACACCTGTGACTACATGACATTAGTGTTACTCCACACACACACCTGTGACTGCATGACATTAGTGTTACTCCACAAACACACACCTGTGACCACATGACATTAGTGTTACTCCACACACACACCTGTGACTGCATGACATTAGTGTTACTCCACAAACACACACCTGTGACTGCATGACATTAGTGTTACTCAACAAACACACACCTGTGACCGCATGACATTAGTGTTACTCCACACACACACAAACACACACCTGTGACTGCATGACATTAGTGTTACTCCACACACACACACACACACACACACACCTGTGACCGCATGACATTAGTGTTACTCCACACACACACACACACACACACACACACACACCTGTGACCGCATGACATTAGTGTTACTCCACAAACACACACCTGTGACTGCATGACATTAGTGTTACTCCACACACACACACACACACACACACACACACACACACACACCTGTGACCGCATGACATTAGTGTTACTCCACAAACACACACCTGTGACCGCATGACATTAGTGTTACTCAACACACACACACCTGTGACCACATGACATTAGTGTTACTCCACACACACACACACACCTGTGACTGCATGACATTAGTGTTACTCCACAAACACACACCTGTGACCGCATGACATTAGTGTTACTCCACACACACACACACACACACCTGTGACCGCATGACATTAGTGTTACTCCACACACACACACACACACACACACACACACACACACACACACACACACACACACACACCTGTGACCGCATGACATTAGTGTTACTCCACACACACACACACACACACACACACACACCTGTGACCGCATGACATTAGTGTTACTCCACACACACAAACACACACACCTGTGGCCGCATGACATTAGTGTTACTCCACACACACACACACACACACACACACACCTGTGGCCGCATGACATTAGTGTTACTCCACACACACACACACACACACACACACACACACACACACACACACACACACACACACCTGTGACCGCATGACATTAGTGTTACTCCACACACACACACACACACACACACACACACCTGTGACCGCATGACATTAGTGTTACTCCACACACACAAACACACACACCTGTGGCCGCATGACATTAGTGTTACTCCACACACACACACACACACACACACACACCTGTGGCCGCATGACATTAGTGTTACTCCACACACACACACACACACACACACACACACCTGTGACCGCATGACATTAGTGTTACTCCACACACACACACACACACACACACCTGTGACCGCATGACATTAGTGTTACTCCACACACACAAACACACACACCTGTGACCGCATGACATTAGTGTTACTCCACACACACAAACACACACACCTGTGGCCGCATGACATTAGTGTTACTCCACAAACACACACACACACACACACCTGTGACTGCATGACATTAGTGTTACTCCACACACACACACACACACACACACACACACCTGTGACCGCATGACATTAGTGTTACTCCACACACACACACACACACACACACACACACCTGTGACCGCATGACATTAGTGTTACTCCACACACACAAACACACACACCTGTGGCCGCATGACATTAGTGTTACTCCACACACACACACACACACACACACACACCTGTGACCGCATGACATTAGTGTTACTCCACACACACAAACACACACACCTGTGGCCGCATTACATTAGTGTTACTCCACACACACACACACACACACACACCTGTGGCCGCATGACATTAGTGTTACTCCACACACACACACCTGTGACCACATGACATTAGTGTTACTCCACACACACACACACACACACACCTGTGACTGCATGACATTAGTGTTACTCCACAAACACACACCTGTGACCGCATGACATTAGTGTTACTCCACAAACACACACCTATGACCGCATGACATTAGTGTTACTCCACACACACACACACACACACACACACACACACACACACACACACACACACACACACACCTGTGACCGCATGACATTAGTGTTACTCCACACACACACACACACACACCTGTGACTGCATGACATTAGTGTTACTCCACACACACACACACCTGTGGCCGCATGACATTAGTGTTACTCCACACACACACACACACACACACACACACACACACACACACACACACACACCTGTGACCGCATGACATTAGTGTTACTCCACACACACACACACACACACACCTGTGACTGCATGACATTAGTGTTACTCCACACACACACACACCTGTGGCCGCATGACATTAGTGTTACTCCACACACACACACACCTGTGACCGCATGACATTAGTGTTACTCCACACACACACACACACACACCTGTGACTGCATGACATTAGTGTTACTCCACACACACACACACCTGTGACTGCATGACATTAGTGTTACTCCACACACACACACACCTATGACCGCATGACATTAGTGTTACTCCACACACACACACACACACACACACACACACACACACACACACACACACACACACACCTGTGACCGCATGACATTAGTGTTACTCCACACACACACACACACACACCTGTGACTGCATGACATTAGTGTTACTCCACACACACACACACCTATGACCGCATGACATTAGTGTTACTCCACACACACACACACACACACACACACACACACCTGTGACCGCATGACATTAGTGTTACTCAACACACACACACCTGTGACCACATGACATTAGTGTTACTCCACACACACACACACACACCTGTGACTGCATGACATTAGTGTTACTCCACAAACACACACCTGTGACCGCATGACATTAGTGTTACTCCACACACACACACACACACCTGTGACCGCATGACATTAGTGTTACTCCACAAACACACGCAAACACACACCTGTGACTGCATGACATTAGTGTTACTCCACAAACACACACACACACACACACACACACACACACACCTGTGACCGCATGACATTAGTGTTACTCCACAAACACACACCTGTGACCACATGACATTAGTGTTACTCCACACACACACACACACCTGTGACTGCATGACATTAGTGTTACTCCACAAACACACACCTGTGACTACATGACATTAGTGTTACTCCACACACACACCTGTGACTGCATGACATTAGTGTTACTCCACAAACACACACCTGTGACCACATGACATTAGTGTTACTCCACACACACACCTGTGACTGCATGACATTAGTGTTACTCCACAAACACACACCTGTGACTGCATGACATTAGTGTTACTCAACAAACACACACCTGTGACCGCATGACATTAGTGTTACTCCACACACACACAAACACACACCTGTGACTGCATGACATTAGTGTTACTCCACACACACACACACACACACCTGTGACCGCATGACATTAGTGTTACTCCACACACACACACACACACACACACACACACACACACACACACCTGTGACCGCATGACATTAGTGTTACTCCACAAACACACACCTGTGACTGCATGACATTAGTGTTACTCCACACACACACACACACACACACACACACACACACACACACACCTGTGACCGCATGACATTAGTGTTACTCCACAAACACACACCTGTGACCACATGACATTAGTGTTACTCCACACACACACCTGTGACTGCATGACATTAGTGTTACTCCACAAACACACACCTGTGACCACATGACATTAGTGTTACTCCACACATACACCTGTGACTGTATGACATTAGTGTTACTCCACAAACACACACCTGTGACTGCATGACATTAGTGTTACTCAACAAACACACACCTGTGACCGCATGACATTAGTGTTACTCAACAAACACACACCTGTGACCGCATGACATTAGTGTTACTCCACACACACACACAAACACACACCTGTGACTGCATGACATTAGTGTTACTCCACACACACACACACACACACACACACACACACACCTGTGACCGCATGACATTAGTGTTACTCCACACACACACACACACACACACACACACACACACCTGTGACCGCATGACATTAGTGTTACTCCACAAACACACACCTGTGACTGCATGACATTAGTGTTACTCAACAAACACACACCTGTGACCGCATGACATTAGTGTTACTCAACAAACACACACCTGTGACCGCATGACATTAGTGTTACTCCACACACACACACAAACACACACCTGTGACTGCATGACATTAGTGTTACTCCACACACACACACACACACACACACACACACACACACACACACACACACACACACACACACACACACACCTGTGACCGCATGACATTAGTGTTACTCCACACACACACACACACACACACCTGTGACCGCATGACATTAGTGTTACTCCACAAACACACACCTGTGACTGCATGACATTAGTGTTACTCCACAAACACACACCTGTGACCGCATGACATTAGTGTTACTCAACACACACACACCTGTGACCACATGACATTAGTGTTACTCCACACACACACACACACACCTGTGACTGCATGACATTAGTGTTACTCCACAAACACACACCTGTGACCGCATGACATTAGTGTTACTCCACACACACACACACACCTGTGACCGCATGACATTAGTGTTACTCCACACACACACACACACACCTGTGACCGCATGACATTAGTGTTACTCCACAAACACACACACAAACACACACACACACACACACACACCTGTGACTGCATGACATTAGTGTTACTCCACACACACACACACACACACACACACACACACACACACACACACACACACACCTGTGACCGCATGACATTAGTGTTACTCCACACACACACCTGTGACTGCATGACATTAGTGTTACTCCACAAACACACACCTGTGACCACATGACATTAGTGTTACTCCACACATACACCTGTGACTGTATGACATTAGTGTTACTCCACAAACACACACCTGTGACTGCATGACATTAGTGTTACTCAACAAACACACACCTGTGACCGCATGACATTAGTGTTACTCAACAAACACACACCTGTGACCGCATGACATTAGTGTTACTCCACACACACACAAACACACACACCTGTGACCACATGACATTAGTGTTACTCCACACACACACACACACCTGTGACCGCATGACATTAGTGTTACTCCACACACACACACCTGTGACCGCATGACATTAGTGTTACTCCACAAACACACACCTGTGACTGCATGACATTAGTGTTACTCCACAAACACACACCTGTGACCGCATGACATTAGTGTTACTCCACAAACACACACCTGTGACCGCATGACATTAGTGTTACTCCACACACACACACCTGTGACCACATGACATTAGTGTTACTCCACACACACACACCTGTGACTGTATGACATTAGTGTTACTCCACAAACACACACCTGTGACTGCATGACATTAGTGTTACTCCACAAACACACACCTGTGACCGCATGACATTAGTGTTACTCCACAAACACACACCTGTGACCGCATGACATTAGTGTTACTCCACACACACACACCTGTGACCACATGACATTAGTGTTACTCCACAAACACACACCTGTGACCGCATGACATTAGTGTTACTCCACACACACACACCTGTGACCACATGACATTAGTGTTACTCCACAAACACACACCTGTGACCACATGACATTAGTGTTACTCAACACACACACACACCTGTGACCGCATGACATTAGTGTTACTCCACACACACACACCTGTGACCACATGACATTAGTGTTACTCCACACACACACACCTGTGACCACATGACATTAGTGTTACTCCACACACACACACACACCTGTGACCGCATGACATTAGTGTTACTCCACACACACACACCTGTGACTGCATGACATTAGTGTTACTCCACAAACACACACCTGTGACCGCATGACATTAGTGTTACTCCACAAACACACGCCTGTGACCACATGACATTAGTGTTACTCCACACACACACACACACACCTGTGACCGCATGACATTAGTGTTACTCCACACACACACACCTGTGACCGCATGACATTAGTGTTACTCCACAAACACACGCCTGTGACCGCATGACATTAGTGTTACTCCACACACACACACGCCTGTGACCACATGACATTAGTGTTACTCCACACACACACACACACACCTGTGACCGCATGACATTAGTGTTACTCCACACACACACACACACACACACCTGTGACTGCATGACATTAGTGTTACTCCACACACACACACCTGTGACCGCATGACATTAGTGTTACTCCACACACACACCTGTGACCGCATGACATTAGTGTTACTCCACAAACACACACCTGTGACTGCATGACATTAGTGTTACTCCACAAACACACACCTGTGACCACATGACATTAGTGTTACTCCACACACACACACACACCTGTGACTGCATGACATTAGTGTTACTCCACAAACACACACCTGTGACCACATGACATTAGTGTTACTCAACTCACACACACCTGTGACCACATGACATTAGTGTTACTCCACAAACACACACCTGTGACCACATGACATTAGTGTTACTCCACACACACACCTGTGA
>CM040798.1:45257406-45294906 GCA_022829025.1 Squalius cephalus
CACACACACACACACACACACAAAACCGCTCATCACACACACAACCGCTCATCTCACACACATGCGTTCTGGCTGTCAGCTTTGATCAGGGATCTGAGGAAGTGAATGACTGTGGCCGTCTTGTTGGTTGCAGAGTTTTGTGCACACTAAGATCTTTGTGGGCCTGGACCAATCACAGCCGGGCTTCAGTGTGAACGAGCGAGTGGAGGGTCCGTCGGGCTCGTACCTGCAGCACATCCAGTGTGAGAGCGGCGCGCGCGTGTTCCTCAGGGGTCGAGGGTCCGGATACATCGAGCAGGCGTCCCGCCGCGAGTCCTTCGAGCCACTCTACCTGTACATCAGGTACACCCTCGCTCTCTTACACACTTCAGCCACTGCGGCACGTCTCTGATCTGTGTGTGTGTGTGTTACAGCCACCCGAACGCTGCAGGACTGGAGGCGGCCAAGAAGCTGTGCGAGAACCTGCTGGACACGGTGAGAGTGTGTGTGAGAGTATAAGCGAGTGTGTGTGTGAGAGTATGTGCTTGTTCGAGAGAGTGTGTGTTCGAGTGCGAGTGTGTGTGTGTGTGAGAGTATAAGCGAGTGTATGTTCGAGAGAGTGCGAGTGTGTGTTCGAGTGCGAGTGTGTGTGTGAGAGTATGTGCTTGTTCGAGAGAGTGTGTGTTCGAGTGCAAGTGTGTGTGTGTGAGAGTATAAGCGAGTGTATGTTCGAGAGAGTGCGAGTGTGTGTGAGAGTGCGAGTGTGTGTGTGTGAGAGTATAAGCCAGTGTATGTTCGAGAGAGTGCGAGTGTGTGTGCGAGTGTGTATGAGCAAGTGTGTGTTCTACACTGAGCATCATATGGTGTGTGTGTTTATCTGGTTCTGCAGGTGCGGGCGGATCACACGCGGTTCATGTCGGCGTTTCCCTCCACAGGTTCTGCTCCAGGTGTGTGTTCTCTTCTGTGTGTGTGTGTGTGTGTGTTCTCTTCTGTGTGTGTGTGTGTGTGTGTTCTCTTCTGTGTGTGTGTGTGTGTGTTCTCTTCTGTGTGTGTGTGTGTGTGTTCTCTTCTGTGTGTGTGAGTGTGTTCTCTTCTGTGTGTGTGTGTGTGTTCTCTTCTGTGTGTGTGTGTTTTCTCTTCTGTGTGTGTGTGTGTTCTCTTCTGTGTGTGTGTGTGTGTTCTCTTCTGTGTGTGTGTGTGAGTGTGTTCTCTTCTGTGTGTGTGAGTGTGTTCTCTTCTGTGTGTGTGTGTGTGTGTGTTCTCTTCTGTGTGTGTGTGTGTGTTCTCTTCTGTGTGTGTGTGTGTGTTCTCTTCTGTGTGTGTGTGTGTGTGTGTGTTCTCTTCTGTGTGTGTGTGTGTGTTCTCTTCTGTGTGTGTGTGTGTGTGTGTTCTCTTCTGTGTGTGTGTGTGTGTTCTCTTCTGTGTGTGTGTGTGTGTTCTCTTCTGTGTGTGTGTGTGTTCTCTTCTGTGTGTGTGTGTTTTCTCTTCTGTGTGTGTGTGTTTTCTCTTCTGTGTGTGTGTGTGTGTGTGTTCTCTTCTGTGTGTGTGTGTGTGTGTTCTCTTCTGTGTGTGTGAGTGTGTTCTCTTCTGTGTGTGTGTGTGTGTGTGTGTGTGTTCTCTTCTGTGTGTGTGTGTTCTCTTCTGTGTGTGTGTGTGTGTGTGTGTGTGTGTTCTCTTCTGTGTGTGTGTGTTCTCTTCTGTGTGTGTGTGTTTTCTCTTCTGTGTGTGTGTGTGTGTGTTCTCTTCTGTGTGTGTGTGTGTGTGTTCTCTTCTGTGTGTGTGAGTGTGTTCTCTTCTGTGTGTGTGTGTGTGTGTGTTCTCTTCTGTGTGTGTGTGTTTTCTCTTCTGTGTGTGTGAGTGTGTTCTCTTCTGTGTGTGTGTGTGTGTGTGTTCTCTTCTGTGTGTGTGTGTTCTCTTCTGTGTGTGTGTGTGTGTGTGTTCTCTTCTGTGTGTGTGTGTGTGTGTTCTCTTCTGTGTGTGTGTGTGTGTTCTCTTCTGTGTGTGTGTGTGTTCTCTTCTGTGTGTGACTGTGTTCTCTTCTGTGTGTGTGTGTGTTCTCTTCTGTGTGTGTGTGTGTGTTCTCTTCTGTGTGTGTGTGTGTTCTCTTCTGTGTGTGTGTTCTCTTCTGTGTGTGTGAGTGTGTTCTCTTCTGTGTGTGTGTGTGTGTTCTCTTCTGTGTGTGTGTGTTCTCTTCTGTGTGTGTGTGTGTGTTCTCTTCTGTGTGTGTGTGTGTGTGTGTTCTCTTCTGTGTGTGTGTGTGTGTGTGTGTTCTCTTCTGTGTGTGAGTGTGTTCTCTTCTGTGTGTGTGAGTGTGTTCTCTTCTGTGTGTGTGTGTGTGTGTGTTCTCTTCTGTGTGTGTGTGTGTGTTCTCTTCTGTGTGTGTGTGTGTGTTCTCTTCTGTGTGTGTGTGTGTGTGTGTGTTCTCTTCTGTGTGTGTGTGTGTGTTCTCTTCTGTGTGTGTGTGTGTGTGTGTTCTCTTCTGTGTGTGTGTGTGTGTTCTCTTCTGTGTGTGTGTGTGTGTTCTCTTCTGTGTGTGTGTGTGTTCTCTTCTGTGTGTGTGTGTTTTCTCTTCTGTGTGTGTGTGTGTTCTCTTCTGTGTGTGTGTGTGTGTGTGTTCTCTTCTGTGTGTGTGTGTGTGTGTTCTCTTCTGTGTGTGTGAGTGTGTTCTCTTCTGTGTGTGTGTGTGTGTGTGTGTGTGTTCTCTTCTGTGTGTGTGTGTTCTCTTCTGTGTGTGTGTGTGTGTGTGTGTGTGTGTTCTCTTCTGTGTGTGTGTGTTCTCTTCTGTGTGTGTGTGTTTTCTCTTCTGTGTGTGTGTGTGTGTGTTCTCTTCTGTGTGTGTGTGTGTGTGTTCTCTTCTGTGTGTGTGAGTGTGTTCTCTTCTGTGTGTGTGTGTGTGTGTGTTCTCTTCTGTGTGTGTGTGTTTTCTCTTCTGTGTGTGTGAGTGTGTTCTCTTCTGTGTGTGTGTGTGTGTGTGTTCTCTTCTGTGTGTGTGTGTTCTCTTCTGTGTGTGTGTGTGTGTGTGTTCTCTTCTGTGTGTGTGTGTGTGTGTTCTCTTCTGTGTGTGTGTGTGTGTTCTCTTCTGTGTGTGTGTGTGTTCTCTTCTGTGTGTGACTGTGTTCTCTTCTGTGTGTGTGTGTGTTCTCTTCTGTGTGTGTGTGTGTGTTCTCTTCTGTGTGTGTGTGTGTTCTCTTCTGTGTGTGTGTTCTCTTCTGTGTGTGTGAGTGTGTTCTCTTCTGTGTGTGTGTGTGTGTTCTCTTCTGTGTGTGTGTGTTCTCTTCTGTGTGTGTGTGTGTGTTCTCTTCTGTGTGTGTGTGTGTGTGTGTTCTCTTCTGTGTGTGTGTGTGTGTGTGTGTTCTCTTCTGTGTGTGTGTGTGTTCTCTTCTGTGTGTGTGTGTTTTCTCTTCTGTGTGTGTGAGTGTGTTCTCTTCTGTGTGTGTGTGTGTGTGTGTGTTCTCTTCTGTGTGTGTGTGTTCTCTTCTGTGTGTGTGTGTTCTCTTCTGTGTGTGTGAGTGTGTTCTCTTCTGTGTGTGTGTGTGTGTGTGTGTGTTCTCTTCTGTGTGTGTGAGTGTGTTCTCTTCTGTGTGTGTGTGTGTGTTCTCTTCTGTGTGTGTGAGTGTGTTCTCTTCTGTGTGTGTGTGTGTGTTCTCTTCTGTGTGTGTGTGTGTGTGTTCTGTGTGTGTGTGTGTGTTCTCTTCTGTGTGTGTGAGTGTGTTCTCTTCTGTGTGTGTGTGTTCTCTTCTGTGTGTGTGAGTGTGTTCTCTTCTGTGTGTGTGTGTTCTCTTCTGTGTGTGTGAGTGTGTTCTCTTCTGTGTGTGTGTGTGTGTGTTCTCTTCTGTGTGTGTGTGAGTGTGTTCTCTTCTGTGTGTGTGAGTGTGTTCTCTTCTGTGTGTGTGAGTGTGTTCTCTTCTGTGTGTGTGTGTGTGTTCTCTTCTGTGTGTGTGAGTGTGTTCTCTTCTGTGTGTGTGTGTGTGTGTTCTCTTCTGTGTGTGTGAGTGTGTTCTCTTCTGTGTGTGTGTGTGTGTGTGTGTGTGTGTTCTCTTCTGTGTGTGTGAGTGTGTTCTCTTCTGTGTGTGTGTGTGTGTTCTCTTCTGTGTGTGTGAGTGTGTTCTCTTCTGTGTGTGTGTGTGTGTGTTCTCTTCTGTGTGTGTGAGTGTGTTCTCTTCTGTGTGTGTGTGTGTGTGTGTGTGTGTGTGTGTGTGTGTGTGTGTTCTCTTCTGTGTGTGTGAGTGTGTTCTCTTCTGTGTGTGTGTTCTCTTCTGTGTGTGTGAGTGTGTTCTCTTCTGTGTGTGTTCTGAGCCTCTTCTGTCACTAAACATGTTTATATGCTGATCACTCACTGAATGAACCCTTTATCCCTGTCTACATGCAAAACAATAACTGTCAATTCAAAACCGTATTTATAAAACTGTAATAATAAATCCGGTTATTCCCGGTAGTGACGCCGTAAGCATCAGAGCATCAGTGCAGCTGACGGAGAGCATCAGTGCAGCTGACGGAGAGCATCAGTGCAGCTGACGGAGAGCAGTGCGGTGGTGTCAGGCTGCACAAGATTAGACACTTTTGATCATTTCTTGGGTCAAGATTTTTAAGATAATTTTGTAAAATTCAAGCAAGCTTTGCAGATCTATATTGTAAAGTGTTTAAAAGCTGTGATAATTAATGTCTCAGTTCTAATAACTCTGCTTTCTTCTGACTCTAAAACACATACAAATATTTACACGTTAAGACATTTGCTGGGAAAAAAGCAGTTGAAAGTGAGAGGAAGTTTCTTTTTTTGCTGAGTATACATGACCATATAGTGGATTTATTTCCGTTGTTAAAATTAAGAACAAACATGAAAATAATAGGATAAATACAATATAAGAGATACCAAAGAATCTGCTTTAATGTTTTCAGCTTCAGGAGGTGTTTTTAACAGAGTAGGAAACTGAATAATCAAATATAAAAATAATACACTGCATAGTCTTCACTGTATGAAGTAAACATACATGATTATTTACGTTTAGTGAATTAGATGTGATAGTATTTTTTGTATGCATTTCTTTTTCTTCCTTTTTTCCCTCATTGTATGTTTGAGGCTGTATTTGTATGTTTCTGGACATTGGAGTAACCGAGAAATATAAATATGTATATGTATATATATGTGTGTATGTATGTGATGCACAGATCCATTATACTGAAGCGCATCTGATTATCTGTTTACGTTCACTGAAGACATAAACGACTGTTATAACTGCGTTGCTCCTAGTGTCTGACTGCGGCTTGACGTGTGTGTGTTTCAGTTTACCCGACACATGGATACTCTGCGAATAACAGCTACGGCAGCCAGTCCTGGTACAGCTACCCGTCCAACGGCTACTCGAGCTCCTATCCCACATACTGGAGTACCGGCAGCGGAGCGACCGGCCAATCACAGCTGAGCAGCGGTGCGACAGGCCAATCACAGATGAGCAGCGGTGCAGTGCAGTATCCAGTGCGCCAACAGAGCGCCTTCCTACTGCCGGTGAGAGACCGCGAGAGTCACGCCTGTCAATCAACACAGCTGTGACATCAGATAGCTGAGTGTGTGTGTGTGTGTGTGTAGGAGGAGGAGGCAGCGTCAGACAGAGCAAACGGCGGCTCCAGCCCAAAGCAACACACTGCAGAAGAGGAGCAGAAAACACAGGTGTGTGTGTGACTGAGAGTGATCGTTATCACATGTTCATTCTAAGATTGCTCTGACGTGTGTGTGTGTGTGTGTGTGTCTCCAGAGCTGCACAGATGCTCCAGTGAAGGACGTCAGTGCTGTGGAGGACAGCAGGTCTCTATCCTTCTGTTTCTGTGTTCAATCATGTTTTCTACTGTTATTGTAATCACTTGTTTGAGTATTAGTGTTCATCACTAGTTCAGTGATGTTGACTTTAGGCCTTTCTTTGTTAAAGTGCCCTATTATACTATTTTAAAGGTTTCTAATGTTGTTTTGGTATCTCCTACAACAGGTTCACATTCATTCAAGCTCAAAAACACATTAATGTCCTCATAATCTCCACTGCAGCTTCAGCTCTTTTCTCTGAAACGCTTCCATCAAGGATTCAGTCTCTCTAAGCCCCGCCTCTCTGAGAGCTGCTCTGCTGTGATTGGTCAGAAAGCAAACGCTCATTATCATATCTGAATCTCAGCTCTTGATCTCAGTGATGTGAACCGTAACGATGGCGTGGGTTTTACCGGATCAATCTCAGAAAACAGTGTCTTCTCCACACGAACAACACGAGCCAAACTCTTCCAGTCTCAGATACACTACAGTGTTTGAGGGCGGGGCTAAGAGACACTGCTCAGCCAATCAGGACCACAGGCTGGCATTATGCTAATTAGTTACAAACCTATGCAGGTTCAACAAGTGAGACTGAATTACTGACGACTCGTTTCAGTTCAGAATCTATTCTAAAATCTAAAATCTACTCTCATTTATCTGAGCTTTGATCCGTGTAACCTTGCAGAGCTTTTACATTCACAAACGGCTTTATTACACAAAATGTAATTTAACGTCCCAAAAAGCATTCTAGGGGCACTAAATAATTATTCTGCTCTTCATGCATGTGATTCTCTGCTGTATTTGAATGTGTGACAGGTTTTGTTTTGGCTTCACCTTCATGAAGCGTTACTGAGTTTAGGGTTGAGGAGAGAGACGTGACTTGATGTTTTTTGTTCAGGACGTTGATGCCGCCGCCAGCTGCTCCAATCAGAAAGAGATTACGAGAAGAGACCTGCAGCAAAACCCTCACACACACAGGTGTGTGACCACTCACTCGCTTACTCACTCACTCACTCACTCACTCACTCAGACTCACTCACTCACTCAGACTCACTCACTCACTCACTCACTCAGACTCACTCACTCACTCAGACTCACTCACTCACTCAGACTCACTCACTCACTCACTCACTCAGACTCACTCACTCACTCAGACTCACTCACTCACTCAGACTCACTCACTCACTCACTCACTCAGACTCACTCACTCACTCACTCAGACTCACTCACTCACTCACTCACTCGCTTACTCACTCACTCAGACTCACTCACTCACTCAGACTCACTCACTCACTCAGACTCACTCACTCACTCACTCACTCAGACTCACTCACTCACTCAGACTCACTCACTCACTCACTCACTCAGACTCACTCACTCACTCAGACTCACTCACTCACTCAGACTCACTCACTCACTCAGACTCACTCACTCACTCAGACTCACTCACTCACTCAGACTCACTCACTCACTCACTCAGACTCACTCACTCACTCAGACTCACACACTCACTCACTCACTCACTCAGACTCACTCACTCACTCACTCAGACTCACTCACTCAGACTCACTCACTCACTCACTCAGACTCACTCACTCACTCACTCACTCAGACTCACTCACTCACTCAGACTCACTCACTCACTCAGACTCACACACTCACTCACTCACTCACTCAGACTCACTCACTCACTCACTCAGACTCACTCACTCAGACTCACTCACTCACTCACTCACTCAGACTCACTCACTCACTCAGACTCACTCACTCACTCAGACTCACTCACTCACTCAGACTCACTCACTCACTCACTCAGACTCACTCACTCACTCAGACTCACACACTCACTCACTCACTCACTCAGACTCACTCACTCACTCACTCAGACTCACTCACTCAGACTCACTCACTCACTCACTCACTCAGACTCACTCACTCACTCAGACTCACTCACTCACTCACTCACTCGCTTACTCACTCACTCAGACTCACTCACTCACTCAGACTCACTCACTCACTCACTCAGACTCACTCACTCACTCACTCACTCACTCAGACTCACTCACTCACTCACTCAGACACTCACTCACTCACTCACTCAGACACTCACTCTCTCACTCACTCACTCACTCACTCTCTCTCTCACTCACTCACTCACTTAGACACTCACTCTCACTCACTCACTCACTCACTCACACACACTCTCTCTCACTCACTCACTCTCACTCACTCACACTCTCACTCACTCACTCACACACTCTCTCACACACACTCACTCACTCACTCACTCTCACTCACTTACACTCTCACTCACTCACTCACACACTCTCTCTCACACACACTCACTCACTCACTCACTCACTTACTTACACTCTCTCTCACTCACTCACTCTCTCTCACTCACTCACTTAGAAACTCACTCTCACTCACTCACTCTCTCTCTCACTCACTCACTCACTCTCACTTACTCAGTCACTCACTCACTCAGACACTCACTCTCTCTCTCTCTCTCTCTCACTCACTCACTCACTCTCTCTCTCTCTCTCTCTCTCTCTCTCTCTCTCTCTCTCTCTCTCTCTCTCTCTCTCTCACACTCACTCACTCACTCAGACTCACTCACTCACTCTCTCTCTCTCACTCACTCACTTACTCACTCACTCACTCAGACTCTCACTCACTCTCACACACACACACACACACACGTACAGCTAGCGTTAGCATACAGTGATTATTCTTGAATCTAAAAGGAGGTTATCTGTGACATCATGATCTCTGATCTCCCTGCAGCCGCAGAACAGCAGATGAAGAAGCTGAAGACTCCGGAAGACTCCGGCAGCTGCTCCGGCCTGGTCCCGTATGGAGGAGATTCGTCGGATGAGGAAGAGGAGCGCATGCGCAGCGGGAGTAAGAGTGCGGTCTGAACACACACAACTGCAGCGGCACAGACTTTATTTCCTCATGTTTTACAGCACTAATGTGTATCTGTTCCTATGGAATAATAAAGAAGTAAACGGCACACAGACTCTTTTATTCGGCTCAGAGTCTCTCAGATCATCGGTGGAGCCGGTGGGCCGGTGTGGAGCCGAAGCGCTCGGGGTTATCCAGGTCTCTTTTATTCGGCTCAGAGTCAAGTCCAGTCACCTTTTATTTATACAGCGCTCTTTACAACACAGTGTTTCACAGCAGCTTTACTGAGATAACAGGAAAATAATGCAGAAAAGTTTGTTTCTAGAAGAAAATAGCGTCACAGTCCAGCTTAAGTGAGTTCAGTGATGGTTCATTTTTGTTGAAAAGTTATTAATTTAGTTCATTTAACCCTAACCCAGGCAGATCAATAATATTGTTGAATATTAAATTAAATGAGTCTCAGATCATGGGTGGAGCCGGTAGGCCGGTGTGGAGCCGCAGTGCTCCGGGGTTATCCAGGGCGAAGCAGGGCTGGACGCGGTGCAGGAACCGGCAGCTGAAGGTGTGCAGGTGTTGCCGCAGCGCTGCGTTATAGAACGACAGGATTCCTCCGCCGTAATCCAGGAACACACCGATCCGCAGCGGCTGCACCGTGATCCGAACGTCCGGCGTCCAGCCATTGTGCAGGAACTCGTATTTATGTCTGCGGAAGAAGAGCGTGTTCATCAGGTTCGTTCATTACTTAACATAAAAAGAGCCCAATTCAACCTTCAGACCTCACACCTATTATAAACACTGGGATCCTCGATCCGAATATAAACTTTACTAAATCAATCCTGTGGTCGGAGGAAAACGTGTCGCTTTTGAAGCCACAAGGTTTAGTCCATCACTGAAGCGTATCCTGTGACGCCTCATGACAGAAGTTCATGTCGAGTCCTCTTAAAGGGATAGTTCACCCAAAAATAAATGAATTTACTCTCCCTCAAGTCATCCTAGGTGTATATGACATTTTTCTTTCAGACGAATACAATTGGAGTTATATTAAATTATTTTATAATCGACTATTTTTATAATTGTTAAGGGAACAAATTAAAATAATATAATTTAAGATTTTTACATTTGAACCATTTTGTCTTATTTTAAATGGTTTGAAGTCATCTTGTGCTCGTTAGACGTCTCCCTGTTTCATTAGTGAGACCTCTAAAGCATGCTGGGAGGTTTGTCCCGATACACTGCTCTGATTGGCTCTGGTGATGGCAGCATGTGTCATGTGACGCACCTGGACGGCGTGACGATGTGTCTCATGCACCAGGACGTCTTGTTGCCGCCCAGGTACGAGTTCCTCTGAGTGTCTTCATACGCCACGCCGACACGAAACTCAGTGTCTTCGTCCACCTCGATCTCCCAGTAATACTGACCTCTGATGGGCACCAGGTCTCCCAGAACCGCCACACATCTGCAACACACACACATCATGAGCTGCACTGGCCACAAAACACACACACACACACACACACACACACACACGTCATGAGCATGAGCGACCTGGCAAAGGTGCTGTCGCTGAAGGTCATTTGACTGAGAGGAAGATCTTCATCCAGGTAGAACATGGTGAGGCCGTCAGCTGACAGAGACAGACTGGGATGAGCTGTGTCTTCCAGCAGGTGGAAACAGGTGCCTACACACACACACACACGTACATCACAGCTCAGTTGATCAAGCACACACACGTCACAGCTCAGTTGATCACACACGCGCACGTCACAGCTCAGTTGATCACACACACACACGTCACAGCTCAGTTGATCACACACGCGCACGTCACAGCTCAGTTGATCTCACACACACACACACACGTACATCACAGCTCAGTTGATCAAGCACACACACGTCACAGCTCAGTTGATCAAGCACACACACGTCACAGCTCAGTTGATCTCACACACACGTCACAGCTTAGTTGATCACACACACACACACACACACACACACACACACACACACACACACACACACACACATCACAGCTCAGTTGATCACACACCTGCGGTGGAGATGTCCACAGGTTCGCTCCGGTCACTCGCACACACACACACACACACACACACACCTGCGGTGATGTCCACAGGTTCACTCCAGTCACTCTCACACACACACACCTGCGGTGGAGATGTCCACAGGTTCGCTCCGGAGTCACACACACACCTGCGGTGGAGATGTCCACAGGTTCGCTCCGGAGTCACACACACACACACACACACCTGCGGTGGAGATGTCTACAGGTTCGCTCCGGTCACTCGGACCGCCGGTGTTCACGGCTCTGACGCTGATGATGTAGTGTTTCCAGGGCTGGAGCTGCACCAGACACTCACAGGATGGGATCGCCACCACCGACCTGCCAGAGAAACAGCTGCCTTAGAGTTACATCAACCCAACCCTGACCCAACCCTGCCAGAGAAACAGCTGCCTTAGAGTTACATCAACCCAACCCTGACCCAACCCTGCCAGAGAAACAGCTGCCTTAGAGTTACATCAACCCAACCCTGACCCAACCCTGCCAGAGAAACAGCTGCCTTAGAGTTACATCAACCCAACCCTGACCCAACCCTGCCAGAGAAACAGCTGCCTTAGAGTTACATCAACCCAACCCTGACCCAACCCTGCCAGAGAAACAGCTGCCTTAGAGTTACATCAACCCAACCCTGACCCAACCCTGCCAGAGAAACAGCTGCCTTAGAGTTACATCAACCCAACCCTGACCCAACCCTGCCAGAGAAACAGCTGCCTTAGAGTTACATCAACCCAACCCTGACCCAACCCTGCCAGAGAAACAGCTGCCTTAGAGTTACATCAACCCAACCCTGCCCGAGAATCAGCTGCCTTAGAGTTACATCAACCCAACCCTGACCCAAACCAAACCTGACCTAGATTCGCGAGTTCACACCCAGAGTACCCACCCACCCCCCCGTATGTAAGTGGTTAGGACTAGAGGTGTGGAGAAGGGGTGGTGGAGGGATGCTGCTAAACTGTCAACGAATTGAGGTGAGACTGCTGAGTGTATATATATACACCTCTTATCGTTGATTGCTTGAGTGCTCTCCACTCGTGTTAATTATCTGAACGTGCTCCTCCCGAACTTTGTTAATAAAAACAATGACTCGAGGATGTAAAAAAGATGTTCCAGTAATAGTCCTTTTCTTAAACCTATCCGTTGTGACCAGAAGTGAGCAAACCTAGTGTTAAACCTTGGACTGGGATATTTTTGGGGGTCTATTTCTGTACCCATTCTCATACCTAAACCTACCCTGTACTTTGTGGTTAGATTCAATTTAACCCCACACTTACCCTCACCCTAAACTTACCCATTCGATCTACGCCCGTACCAATCCTCACCCTAAACTACCCATGGTAGCCCTATGGATTAGACACCTAGTCCTAGTTTTTAACTCCTGGATTTGACATGGCTGGATCAATTTAGATTTTGATTGATTGATTGATTGATTGATTGATTGATTGTGTGTGTGTGTGTGTGTGTGTGTGTGTGTGTGTGTGTGTGTGTCACTGACTCCGTCGTAGTGTTGCTGCTGTCGGTGTCGCTCTCTCTGAACTCCAGTGTATATGATTCCACAGGGTTTGTGTTTCCAGAGTCCCAGCGGATCAGCGCCGCGTCCAGGCTGCTCACACACTGCCGGGGCCTGATGACAGGAGGAGAGGGAACTACACACACACACACACACACACACACGGTCAGAACACACACACACACACACACACACACACACACGTACACGTACCCGTCATGTACACGGCTCTCTCGCTGGCCGGGCTGATGCCAGTGGTGTTGGTGGCCGTGACCCACAGCTCGTACTGGGCGTTCGGGAGCAGATCAGACACTGTGCAGTGAGTCTCCTTCACCTTCAGCTGAGACACTGACAAACACACACACACATTTACATTTATGCATTTGGCAAATGCTTTTATCCGACTTAAGCGACTTACAATGCATCTCAAGGTACACATTTATTCATTCTTATCAGTTCTTGCTTTCCCTGGGAATCAAACCCACCTTGGCGTTGCAAGCAAGAGACACAAACACACACTAATACACAACTACACAACCACAGCTGCAGTGTGTCAGCAGTCGAGCGCAAACCCAACCCTAACCCTGCACTTCACTGGTCAAATCAAACCAGTGACCTCAGTCTAGTATTGGCAGCACATCCTGATGGACTGAGCTTTACTGTATCAGATCCATCATGATCTTTCTGAAGTCTGATCATCAGGTGACCAGTGAAATGGCTTGCGGTTCTGAACTGGTTTGGGTAATAATGGCGTGTGTTTACCGTCCTGCAGCGGCTCCATGGTGCAGTCGTCTGAGATCAGGCGCCAGTAAAGCTCGTAGAACTCCACGGTGTCGTCGGAGAACAGACTCCAGCACACACGCAGCGACGTGTCCGTGGCCGAGTTGCAGATCTGAGGGTTCATGACCGGAGCCGATGGAGCTGGACACACACACACACACACACACACACACACACACAGGCTTATATCCTACAGTATCCTGTGGATCAAAAATATATTAATTTGTGTTCCGAAGATGAACAAAGGTCTTTTGTGTTAGGAAAGACATTTTTTTTGCGTGAACCATCCCTTTAAGTGAGTGTATGTTTTTAAGCACAATTTGGACATTTTATTTGCATCTTGTTGTTTCCATCCAGCCTTTCTTATACTAAAATTGGCATAAAATATATACATGGAAACCCAGCAAATATAAAAGAGCAGTAATGGTGTCTGTAGGGGTGTGCGATATCACGATTTTTGATTGTGGACGATTAAAATGTCTCCACAATCTGCTTTTGAAGAAATATCGCAGCATCGTGCATTCTATCAGTTTGCAGTTCTGGCACCTCCATCTCAACATACTGTACAACGTGACGAATATTCATATCAAATGTTAACACAAAACACAAAAGAATATATTTAGAAGAATGTGGGTAACCAAACAGTAGCTGGTCCCCACTAACTTCCATAGTAGGAAGAAAATATACTATAGCAGTCTCTGGGGTACATCAACTGTTTGCTTACCCACATTCTTCAAAATAACTTTTATTTTCAATAGAAGAAAGAAACTTATTCGGGTTTAAAACAGTTTGAGAGAGTAAATGATGACAATTTAAATTAATTAATTTAGGAGAACTATCCCCTTTAATGTTTAATAAAACAACAAACACAATGAGGAAATCACTCACTGCTCTTGACTGAGAACTTTAATAGTAGCTTTAATAAGAATCAATGTATCATTTATACAGTGAAGTCTATGTTGTGTTTTATTTTCATATTTGTTCATTTAATTAATTACTTCAATGCTACTGTTAAATACACCTACTGTAGCTGAAAAAAATAAAGCACTGTTTATTTCATTTGTATATTAAGTTGTGTAATGTGTATCTTTGTTCTTAATTTTTAATAACAAAGAAAATAATGACAAAGATTTTTTTCTTTTTATCTTTATTAAGACTTTGTTTTTAAGAATAGGGACATTAGTTTGGCTGTAATGCTCAGTCTCTTGCAAAATAGTAAAACCAACATGAAAAGGAATCGTGATAGAATCGTGAATCGTGATTTTCCTGAAAAAAAAAATCGTGATATGATATTTTTGCCATATCGCCCACCCCTACCTGGAAGCACGTTTATGGAGTCCATCATCTGTCGGACATCGGACAGATCCGTCGTCGAAACATCAAAGTCCAGAGACACTCCCAGCTTCAGATCCACTTCCTTACTGGAAAACTGCTCAACTCTGATTGGACAGAATATGATAATTCCAGATTGTGTTAAGTGTGATGGTCAGGCACGTCACTTTATTGTCCACTGTCATTCCAGATGTAGGACGTGCACTTCGAAAACTCAAAACACTGACTGTTGACATTCATATCTAACGTAGGAATGAATGTTGAGCCTCAAATGTTCTTGGTTTGCATGTGACCAATCTTGACGCATTTGAATATGACGACTTAAGTTTCAGTCTGTTCAGTTCAACATTAACATCCACTCGTTGTGTGGAAAAGAGCAATATGAACATTCTGCTACACATCTCCTTTTGTGAAGGTAATGCAGAAATGTTTTATAGTATTTGGCAACCTATTCTATCATACTTTAAAAAAGAGAAAAACTGGTAATTTCTTCTATATGTAATCCGTTCTGAGCATTTGGCCCTTGCTGCTCCTTTCCGTCACCACGGATTTATTAATAAACAGAGCAAAAAACAACAACTGTATTTTCTTTTCCGGCCAGTTGGTAGTGATTTTATATACACTATATTGCCAAAAGTTTTGGGACGTCTGCCTTTACATGCACATGAACTTAAATGACATCCCATTCTTAATACGTAGGGTTTAATATGGAGTTGCTCCACCTTTGCAGCTATAACAGCTTCAACTCTTCTGGGAAGGCTTTACACAAAGTTTAGGAGTGTGTTTATGGGAATTTTTGACCAATCCTCTAGAAGTGCACTTGTGAGGTCAGACACTGATGTTGGACGAGAAAGTCTGGCTCTCAGTCTCCGCTCTAATTCATCCCAAAGCTGTTCTATCGGGTTGAGCTCAGGACTCCCCGATAGAATCCCACGCTTTACACCACTGCACCCCACGCTTTACACCACTGCACCCCACACCACTGCACCCCACGCTTTACGCCACTGCACCCCACGCTTTACACCACTGCACCCCACACCACTGCACCCCACGCTTTACGCCACTGCACCCCACGCTTTACACCACTGCACCCCACACCACTGCACCCCACGCTTTACGCCACTGCACCCCACGCTTTACACCACTGCACCCCACACCACTGCACCCCACGCTTTACGCCACTGCACCCCACGCTTTACACCACTGCACCCCACACCACTGCACCCCACGCTTTACGCCACTGCACCCCACGCTTTACACCACTGCACCCCACGCTTTACGCCACTGCACCCCACGCTTTACACCACTGCACCCCACGCTTTACACCACTGCACCCCACGCTTTACGCCACTGCACCCCACGCTTTACACCACTGCACCCCACGCTTTACGCCACTGCACCCCACGCTTTACCCCACTGCACCCCACGCTTTACGCCACTGCACCCCACGCTTTACATCACTGCACCCCACGCTTTACACCACTGCACCCCACACCACTGCACCCCACGCTTTACGCCACTGCACCCCACGCTTTACACCACTGCACCCCACGCTTTACGCCACTGCACCCCACGCTTTACACCACTGCACCCCACGCTTTACGCCACTGCACCCCACGCTTTACACCACTGCACCCCACGCTTTACGCCACTGCACCCCACGCTTTACCCCACTGCACCCCACGCTTTACGCCACTGCACCCCACGCTTTACATCACTGCACCCCACGCTTTACACCACTGCACCCCACACCACTGCACCCCACGCTTTACGCCACTGCACCCCACGCTTTACGCCACTGCACCCCACGCTTTACACCACTGCACCCCACGCTTTACGCCACTGCACCCCACGCTTTACCCCACTGCACCCCACGCTTTACGCCACTGCACCCCACGCTTTACATCACTGCACCCCACGCTTTACACCACTGCACCCCACACCACTGCACCCCACGCTTTACGCCACTGCACCCCACGCTTTACGCCACTGCACCCCACGCTTTACACCACTGCACCCCACGCTTTACGCCACTGCACCCCACGCTTTACCCCACTGCACCCCACGCTTTACGCCACTGCACCCCACGCTTTACATCACTGCACCCCACGCTTTACACCACTGCACCCCACACCACTGCACCCCACGCTTTACACCACTGCACCCCACGCTTTACCCCACTGCACCCCACGCTTTACGCCACTGCACCCCACGCTTTACCCCACTGCACCCCACGCTTTACGCCACTGCACCCCACGCTTTACACCACTGCACCCCACGCTTTACCCCACTGCACCCCACGCTTTACCCCACTGCACCCCACGCTTTACACCACTGCACCCCACACCACTGCACCCCACGCTTTACACCACTGCACCCCACGCTTTACCCCACTGCACCCCACGCTTTACCCCACTGCACCCCACGCTTTACGCCACTGCACCCCACGCTTTACCCCACTGCACCCCACGCTTTACCCCACTGCACCCCACGCTTTACACCACTGCACCACACGCTTTACACCACTGCACCACACGCTTTACACCACTGCACCCCACGCTTTACACCACTGCACCCCACGCTTTACCCCACTGCACCCCACGCTTTACCCCACTGCACCCCACGCTTTACACCACTGCACCCCACGCTTTACCCCACTGCACCCCACGCTTTACCCCACTGCACCCCACGCTTTACACCACTGCACCACACGCTTTACACCACTGCACCACACGCTTTACACCACTGCACCCCACGCTTTACGCCACTGCACCCCACGCTTTACACCACTGCACCCCACGCTTTACACCACTGCATCCCACGCTTTACACCACTGCATCCCACGCTTTACTCCACTGCACCCCACGCTTTACGCCACTGCACCCCACGCTTTACTCCACTGCATCCCACGCTTTACTCCACTGCATCCCACGCTTTACACCACTGCACCCCACGCTTTACACCACTGCATCCCACGCTTTACACCACTGCACCCCACGCTTTACACCACTGCACCCCACGCTTTACACCACTGCATCCCACACCACTGCACCCCACGCTTTACACCACTGCACCCCACGCTTTACCCCACTGCACCCCACGCTTTACCCCACTGCACCCCACGCTTTACCCCACTGCACCCCACGCTTTACACCACTGCACCCCACACCACTGCACCCCACGCTTTACACCACTGCACCCCACGCTTTACCCCACTGCACCCCACGCTTTACCCCACTGCACCCCACGCTTTACGCCACTGCACCCCACGCTTTACACCACTGCACCCCACGCTTTACCCCACTGCACCCCACGCTTTACCCCACTGCACCCCACGCTTTACACCACTGCACCACACGCTTTACACCACTGCACCACACGCTTTACACCACTGCACCCCACGCTTTACGCCACTGCACCCCACGCTTTACACCACTGCACCCCACGCTTTACACCACTGCACCCCACGCTTTACACCACTGCATCCCACGCTTTACTCCACTGCACCCCACGCTTTACACCACTGCACCCCACGCTTTACACCACTGCATCCCACGCTTTACACCACTGCACCCCACACTTTACTCCACTGCACCCCACGCTTTACTCCACTGCATCCCACGCTTTACTCCACTGCACCCCACGCTTTACTCCACTGCACCCCACGCTTTACTCCACTGCACCCCACGCTTTACACCACTGCATCCCACGCTTTACTCCACTGCACCCCACGCTTTACTCCACTGCACCCCACGCTTTACTCCACTGCACCCCACGCTTTACTCCACTGCACCCCACGCTTTACACCACTGCACCCCACGCTTTACACCACTGCACCCCACGCTTTACACCACTGCATCCCACGCTTTACTCCACTGCACCCCACGCTTTACACCACTGCACCCCACGCTTTACACCACTGCACCCAACGCTTTACACCACTGCACCCCACACTTTACACCACTGCATCCCACGCTTTACACCACTGCACCCCACGCTTTACACCACTGCATCCCACGCTTTACACCACTGCATCCCACGCTTTACACCACTGCACCCCACGCTTTACACCACAGCACCCCACGCTTTACACCACTGCACCCCACGCTTTACACCACTGCATCCCACGCTTTACACCACTGCATCCCACGCTTTACACCACTGCACCCCACGCTTTACACCACTGCACCCCACGCTTTACACCACTGCACCACACGCTTTACTCCACTGCACCCCACGCTTTACACCACTGCACCCCACGCTTTACTCCACTGCACCCCACGCTTTACACCACTGCATCCCACGCTTTACTCCACTGCATCCCACGCTTTACACCACTGCACCCCACGCTTTACACCACTGCACCCCACGCTTTACACCACTGCACCCCACGCTTTACACCACTGCACCCCACGCTTTACACCACTGCACCCCACGCTTTACACCACTGCACCACACGCTTTACACCACTGCATCCCGCGCTTTACACCACTGCACCCCACGCTTTACACCACTGCACCCCACGCTTTACACCACTGCATCCCACGCTTTACTCCACTGCACCCCACGCTTTACACCACTGCACCCCACGCTTTACACCACTGCACCCAACGCTTTACACCACTGCACCCCACGCTTTACACCACTGCACCCCACGCTTTACACCACTGCACCCAACGCTTTACACCACTGCACCCCACACTTTACACCACTGCACCCCACGCTTTACACCACTGCATCCCACGCTTTACACCACTGCACTGCACCCCACGCTTTACACCACTGCATCCCACGCT
This sequence comes from Squalius cephalus, assembly GCA_022829025.1. Taxonomy (NCBI): domain Eukaryota; kingdom Metazoa; phylum Chordata; class Actinopteri; order Cypriniformes; family Leuciscidae; genus Squalius; species Squalius cephalus. The sequence goes on from CM040798.1 coordinate 45,276,573, forward strand.
TTACACCACTGCATCCCACGCTTTACACCACTGCACCCAACGCTTTACACCACTGCACCCCACGCTTTACTCCACTGCATCCCACGCTTTACTCCACTGCACCCCACGCTTTACACCACTGCACTGCACCCCACGCTTTACACCACTGCATCCCACGCTTTACACCACTGCACCCCACGCTTTACACCACTGCACCACTCGCTTTACTCCACTGCACCCCACGCTTTACACCACTGCACCCAACGCTTTACACCACTGCACCCCACGCTTTACACCACTGCATCCCACGCTTTACTCCACTGCACCCCACGCTTTACACCACTGCACCACACGCTTTACACCACTGCACCCCACGCTTTACACCACTGCATCCCACGCTTTACTCCACTGCATCCCACGCTTTACACCACTGCACCCAACGCTTTACACCACTGCACCCCACGCTTTACACCACTGCATCCCACGCTTTACTCCACTGCATCCCACGCTTTACACCACTGCACCCCACGCTTTACACCACTGCACCACACGCTTTACACCACTGCACCCCACGCTTTACACCACTGCATCCCACGCTTTACACCACTGCATCCCACGCTTTACACCACTGCACCCCACGCTTTACTCCACTGCACCCCACGCTTTACACCACTGCATCCCACGCTTTACTCCACTGCACCCCACGCTTTACTCCACTGCACCCCACGCTTTACACCACTGCATCCCACGCTTTACTCCACTGCATCCCACGCTTTACACCACTGCACCCCACGCTTTACACCACTGCACCACACGCTTTACTCCACTGCACCCCACGCTTTACACCACTGCACCACACGCTTTACTCCACTGCACCCCACGCTTTACACCACTGCACCACACGCTTTACTCCACTGCACCCCACGCTTTACACCACTGCATCCCACGCTTTACTCCACTGCATCCCACGGTTTACACCACTGCACCCCACGCTTTACACCACTGCACCACACGCTTTACACCACTGCACCCCACGCTTTACACCACTGCACCCCACGCTTTACACCACTGCACCCCACGCTTTACACCACTGCACCCAACGCTTTACACCACTGCACCCCACACTTTACACCACTGCATCCCACGCTTTACACCACTGCATCCCACGCTTTACACCACTGCACCCCACGCTTTACACCACTGCACCCCACGCTTTACACCACTGCACCCCACGCTTTACACCACTGCATCCCACGCTTTACACCACTGCACCCCACGCTTTACACCACTGCACCCCACGCTTTACACCACTGCACCCAACGCTTTACACCACTGCACCCCACACTTTACACCACTGCACCCCACGCTTTACACCACTGCATCCCACGCTTTACACCACTGCATCCCACGCTTTACACCACTGCACTGCACCCCACGCTTTACACCACTGCATCCCACGCTTTACTCCACTGCACCCCACGCTTTACACCACTGCACCACACGCTTTACTCCACTGCACCCCACGCTTTACACCACTGCATCCCACGCTTTACTCCTCTGCATCCCACGCTTTACACCACTGCACCCCACGCTTTACACCACTGCACCACACGCTTTACACCACTGCACCCCACGCTTTACACCACTGCACCCCACGCTTTACACCACTGCACCCCACGCTTTACACCACTGCACCCCACGCTTTACACCACTGCACCCAACGCTTTACACCACTGCATCCCACGCTTTACACCACTGTACCCCACGCTTTACACCACTGCACCCAACGCTTTACTCCACTGCATCCCACGCTTTACACCACTGTACCCCACGCTTTACACCACTGCACCACACGCTTTACACCACTGCATCCCACGCTTTACACCACTGCACCCCACGCTTTACACCACTGCACCCCACGCTTTACACCACTGCACCCCACACTTTACACCACTGCATCCCACGCTTTACACCACTGCACTGCACCCCACGCTTTACACCACTGCACCCCACGCTTTACACCACTGCACCCCACGCTTTACACCACTGCACCCCACGCTTTACACCACTGCACCCCACGCTTTACACCACTGCACCCCACACTTTACACCACTGCACCCCACGCTTTACACCACTGCATCCCACGCTTTACACCACTGCACTGCACCCCACGCTTTACACCACTGCACTGCACCCCACGCTTTACACCACTGCACTGCACCCCACGCTTTACACCACTGCACTGCACCCCACGCTTTACACCACTGCACCCCACGCTTTACACCACTGCACCCCACGCTTTACACCACTGCATCCCATGCTTTGCACTGCACTTGGTGATGTAAGGCTTGGATGCAGCTGCTCGGCCATGGAAACCCATTCCATGAAGCTCTACACACTGTTCTTGAGCTAATCTGAAGGCCACAGAAGTTTGGAGGTCTGTAGCTGTTGAAAGTTGGCGACTTCTGCGCACTGTGAGCCTCAGCATGCGCTGACCCGCTATGGGATTTTACGTGGCTGAGTTGCTGTTGTCCCCAATTGCTTCCACTTTGTTATAATACCACTAACAGATGAACGTGGAATATTTAATAGTGAGGAAATTTCGCGAATGGACTTATTGCACAGGTGGCAACCAATCACGGTGTCACGCTTGAGTTCACTGAGCTCCTGAGAGCGACCCATTCTTTCACAGATGTTTAACCAAACATCTTTTGAATTCCGCAGAAGAAAGAAGGAAAGTCACACTGATTTGAAACCACATGAAGTTGAGTAACTAATGACAGAATGATTATTAGACACGCCACAAACTGCATCCACTTACCTCTTCATGATTGGCATGACAGCCTGTCAATCAGAGAGAGAGGGTGGGTCAGAAACTATTGATTATGTGGTTCTGTAATAACCCTGATGATCAGTGCTGATCTCTGACCTGCAGGAAGGCGCGCTGGTCCTGCTGTCGGTGAACTCCCTGCGCGCTCTCGATCAGCTGTTTGCACGCGTCCAGGGTTTGCCCACATCGCAGAAGCTCGCCATACAGACGCTCCAGCGCGCGGCTCTTCTGCTCGTCCAGCGCCGCCGCTCGCGTCTCGTGTCTCTGCGAGAGCGTTTGCAGGACCTCGTTATAATGCTGCTCCAGGTTCTGCTCCTGACGCCCGAAGTTCTCCTGGAAACACACAAGTTACAATTTATAAAAACAAACTCGACTGAAAAAATTGCTGTTACAGCACATAAATACTTGAGAACTGAGCGACTGAGCCTGGTTTCTCCCAAGGGTTTTTTCTCCATTCTGTCACTGATGGAGTTTTGGTTTGGTTTCTGTCGCCATTGGCTTTTGTCTTGTTTAGTTGGGGACATTTCATTTAATATTCAACAATATTATTGATCTCCTGCATTGACACCATTATATGAGAACTGAACTGAGCTGGACGATGACATTACGGTTTTCTCCAGAGCGGCTATATACATATACATAATAGAGAGGCCCTATTGGCCGCTGGGCACAAGAAATGCGGCCGCCATCTTAAACCGGTCATACTCCTAGTTGCGTAGCAGCAGAAGAAACAAGATGGCGATTACTGTGCAGCATATTCCTGCTCAACCATCGCAAACAGGGCTCGGGGGATTACTTTTCACAAGTAAGATTTAACATTACCGTACTATTGGTTGTATTTTGTGAATAGAATATTACCAGAGAGTTGAGAAGGAGCAAGGATCTTTGATATTACTGTACTGAAATCGTAGCCAGCTAGCTAGGCTATGTTTACTGCACCGGCCGGTGTTCACCCGGCTATGAACTGAGACTTGATAAGTCATATTCCATAACACTGACTTACATTACAACTGACACAAGAATGCTATTTTAGAAATAAAACAAATATTACTGGTATAACATTGGCCAGACTGTATTATCAGTGTAGCTTAGCTATTAGCTAGTAGCTTAGTATTTTGGTGGTAGCTTCACTATTTCCTGAATCAAGTAACTTTTTTAGTAGCTTAACTCCTTTATTTATCAAGTAGCTTGGCCACACAAGCTACACTTTTCTTGTCATGTGAAATTAGCTTCCTATGTAGTGAACTAGCCTTCTGCTGTGTTTGTGTTACTTGGCTTGTGTAGAGAAGCTTTATTCATGGCAGAGTAACTGATAGTTTAGCTCACTACAATTTCCAAGTAGCTTGCCCAACATTGTGTATTATTCACATGTAATTCACCCCAACAAAAGTAATAATAATATAATCATATATTGTTTCTTCAACTTATTAAAATATCTGACTTTACTGCCACTATCTGTCTCTGCTTCTCTATCATAGCCTACATCACATATCACAGGGTGACGGACGTCCCGGTTTTGGTTGCCTGTCCCTGGATAAATACAGAAACAAACGACCTCTGACCCCATTTAGTTTTTGAAGACACAACATTAGGGTTTTTCAATCAGAATGATAGTCAAACTGGAAAGTCCCCGTTTTTCCCCCTTTTCGGGGATTATGTTCCCAGTTTTGATCTCGGACGTCTGGTCCCTTTATATCATATATCAGAATATTCTATTACTGTTTAGCCCACTATGAATATTAAAATACGCAGAACCACGTGTCCTGCAACTGACTGAAGCTGGACTGTGACGCGGTTTTCTTCTGGAAACAAACCTGTTCTCTCTGTAAAGCTGCTTTGAAACACTCTGTGTTGTAAAGAGCGCTATAGAAATAAAGCTGACTTGACTTGACGTGCAGCATCAAACCACCTGAATGTGTGTGTGTGTGTGTGCGGAACACGGCGCTCGAGTCGCGCACCTCCACCGTGATGAAGATCTCCTCCAGGTTACTGGCGAAGTTTTCCATCTCCACGATCTTCTGGCTCAGCTTACCCCTGCTGCGGGACAGCTCCTCCTGGGAAAACACACGGCCTCATCACACACACCTGCACAGGTATGAGGAGCAGATCAACCGTTCAGGAGTGTGTGGCTGGTTCTCACCTTGATCTGCTGCGCGGCGGGGCCGAGCGCGAGGTGTGTGTGACGCGCGTGCGCCGCGGCGCCGGTGTGTGTGAGGACGTGGCAGTGGGAGCAGAAGGCATCAGGTGTGTGTGAGTCCTGCACCATCACAAACGCCTCTTCATCGTCAGCCTCGTCTTCCTCACTCAGCTCCTCCGCGATCACACACAGACCTCTCGCGTCAAACGCCTCCATCCTGAGCCAGAGAACACACACTGCTCACATTCATACACTCACTGTCGGTTTATATCCATTTCAATTAAATTCAATTGAGCTTTATTAGCATGACTGTGTATCACAATGTTGCCAAAGCATTAACATATTATGGGTGTTTCTGCAACTACGGGCACTTTTGACTATCCCAATTTAATTTTTTTTTACCTCTATGTATTTCAAATTTAACCATCACAATCTGTAATACATATAAAAATGTACACAAAATAGAATGTAGTCGTTAAGATTTTAATCTGGAACATGTTTATTTTTTACGTATTTCGGGTCATCTTCTTAAAAAGTGTCCTTACCGCAACGTTACAAAAACGTTCATTTTATACATTTTTCTTTAGTAATTTCTGTAAAAAATTGTATATATTAAAATAGCTTTTTCAAATTTGATGCAGTTTTGTAATTACTGATATAAAAAAATAATATAAAAATAGGGAATTTCATGTTTTTTTTCTATGCCATGTAAAATATTTACAGTAACCTTAGATGTCAATTGTTTCCATACACACAAAAGATAACATAATTAACTTTTTATGACAGATGTTGCAATTTCAATATGCTAATCATCTTAACTTAAGTGTAAAAATATTTTTTTTGCAAATGAAAATGTGAAAAAAAAATGAAAATAGAGCAGTGCTGCGGTAATGACATCTTGTGTTGGTAAGGACAAAATAATTTTTTTATGTAAAAAATGGCATGTTTATATATATACGAATATATATATACTAATATATACTTCAGTACTAATAATATACTGAATATTTGTAATTTAATATACAGTAAACCTTGAATTTGTCACTACCGCAACACAAGGTCTTTACCGCAACACCTAAATTTGCTGCGGTAAAGACATGTTGCGGAAATGACATTTTTGCTAATATTTTAGCTAATTGGCAGCTAGCAAGGCCTACCACATTAGTTTTGACTCTTATCATCTTAATATACATGAATTCAACAGTAATATACATTTATTTTTAAAATGTAGTTCAAAAATACACAATTATTAAGCTGAATGGTAAGGACGCACAATAAATACTAGAGCAGAAAAGATTAATTTTACCTTATTTTTTTGGTATCTTGTGAGTGAGGTAGTGTGGTGGCCCAGTCTGTCAGCAATGTGCTCAAGTGATAATTTATGTTTCCATAGAAACTAGACTTGTTTGTGTTCGATAAAATTTCATAATAAAAGCTTTTTTTCATTGTTGCGGTAAGGACTCAAAAGTGTGGGACAGGCACATTTAGTTAAAAAAATCATAAAAATGATCAGTAAATAATACAAAGAATTTTAAGATGCTGTAAATGAATCTGTATATTAAACAATTCCATTTGAAATAATGTCATATTGTAAAATAATGAGGTAATTTTAAGTATCTCAACATTGAAACCACGGGTGTGGGACATGAGTAAAAATGGTGTTTGGACCTATAAATGCTTCATAATTTTACATTAAATCATATTATTTATTCATTATTTTTTATGTCAAGGTGTGTATTGACACTACGTTTATATTTATGAAACATCAAATGACAAATTTTAACATAAATCTAAAATTTCACTCCTGGGACTTAAAAGTGCCCGTAGTTGCAGAAACACCCATTATATAAATAAAACAAACAAACAAAACATATCTTATCTCCTAGATATCTTATACATATATATCTTATAGCATATCTTGCTGAATGTTCATTTTATCCTGTTGTGTTTATATCTTATTTTTCATGTGTGTGTGTTTGTGTGTGTGTGTTGGGGAAACACATTACAAGTAACGCAAGTTACTTTTTCAAGTAACTAGTAAAGTAACGCATTGCTTTTAAATGATAATATTTAGAATATTTAAAAAGCTTAGCTAAATTGTAATGCAGGTTCGTTTGTTTTCCTATGTATTGATTGACTGAATTCTCGCATGGACTAAATGTGAACATGCATTTACTCATCTCTCTTGCACAAAAACAGATTCATATTCCTCAAATGAATAAAAAAAAACAGTGAAATGCAAACTCAGAATATTACGCAAACCAGCAACAATTAAAGATGTTAAATTACACAAATATACTTCATGTATTTAATCTCACTTTAAGCGCCTTGTCTTTGCTGTTGATCTTCAATGATCCAGTTCAGCCTGGCGTTCATCTCACTTCTGCTATAAAGCGGCTTTACGTTCGCCAAAATAGTTTATTTGTTTCGAAACAAAGCGGCAAGCCCAGCTCAAGTCAGGAAAAGTAACACAACAATACTTTCCATAAAAAGTAACCAAGTAATGAAATGAGTTATTTTAAGGAGTAACGCAATATTGTAACACGTTGTTTTTAAAAGTAACTTTCCCCAACACTGGTTGTGAGTAAATGTTTATATTCCTTCCTATCAGTCGCAACACAAGCTCATTATCTCGACCATACACTACAGATGATCATAAAACAGCTCTCAGATTCAGGAAAAGATGAGGTTTAGCTATTTGAAAGGAAACATTAGAAGAACACACACACACACACACACACACACACACACACACACACACACACACACACACACACACTCTCTCTCTCTCTCTCTCTCTCTCTCTCACACACACACACACACACACACACACACACACACACACACACACACTCTCTCTCTCTCTCTCTCTCTCTCTCTCTCTCTCTCACACACACACACACACACACACACACACACACACACACACACACACACACTCTCTCTCTCTCTCTCTCTCTCTCTCTCTCTCTCTCACACACACACACACACACACACACACACTCTCTCTCTCTCTCTCTCTCTCTCTCTCTCTCACACACACACACACTCTCTCTCTCTCTCTCTCTCACACACACACACACTCTCTCTCTCTCTCTCTCTCTCTCTCTCTCTCTCTCACACACACACACACACACACACACACACACGACATTTGCAGCCATAAACAAGCCTAACAATAACAGTTGTTTTCTTGCATTAATCTGAAATCGTCAAAGTAATACAAGCGTCGAGAAATACCTGCTGTCTCTCCGTGTGTGTGTTCAGTGTGTTTCAGCTCAGAACAGATAAATATAGACTAACGTGTCGAATATCAGCAGGAGCTCAAACCCCTCACGACTAACTATGAATTTCAATGTTCACTGAACACACACACACACACACACACACACACACACACACACACACACACACACACACACAGAGAGAGAGAGAGACAGTGCAGCGATACATTCATAATCATCATATAATAATATGACGCCGGGCTTTAAATTATTCATCACTGCATGTTCTCTAAATGAAAACTTAGATGTAATATTTATATTTTAATTCAGTATATTTATAATTTAAAACGACAAAATAGACTGTATTAGACTTTAATTTTGACACACATTCAATTTATGTTCTAATATTTACATTTCACACATAATAGATCATGAAAGAATATAAACCTGACAAATGCAATGATTACACCGTTATTCGGATCAATCTGGCAACATTTGTGAAATTAGTTTTGTCAAATTGTTCCATTTATTTTTCCTATAAAGGCTTTACAGAACATTTAAGAGAGTATAATTTCACGTTACTGAATATTAATTGACAGAATGAATCTGAATCAGCAGGTCAGTAGTTTAATCTCATATAAACATCAACACAAGCTTTTCATCAGAAATATAATTTAAAGACACACATTTGCCCAGTCAGTTATTAGAATGCTAGCTTTTGTTTTATGTATTATATTTTATGTCTATATTTTTTTGGATTCTGTGCGTTTATCGTTATAATGTTCAAGATGAAATGATGATGTTATAATTACTGTGAACAAGTACATTTGATAACAACAGTGACTTTAAGGTTTTCTGTTATTGTTACAGCAACTCTTGTTACTTCACACAATAGTTTACGCATTGTAGATTTATAAACTGAAGGGAATATTGTCATAATCTAACTGGCAAAGACTGAGTCACAAGAACGCTGGAATTCCCCTTGTCACGTGACCGCGGGATGACGACAGCGGAAGTGCAGAACAACACTGAACACCATCGCGATGAGCGCCGCGGACGCGGACAGCGCGCGGATGGACAGCTTGGATGGATGGGTCGCGATTAAACGCGACGCCTTCGAGGACAGCGAGAGCCACAAGCTCAGGTTTATTGTGGAGTGGAACGAGATCGAGACAAAGTTCGCGGTGACATGTCATAACCGGACGCTCCAGCGACGCGGCGACGCGAGCGGCAGCCGCGCGGGTCTGTTCTCGGGCACGCAGCTGAGATACGTGCACGCGCACCTGAGCGCGGTCCGGGAAGAGCTCGAGCCGCTGTTCCCCGAGCTGACGCGCTTCCGGGAGGCGAGCGTCTGGGACCTGCTGTTCTCCAACGCGCCGCGGTGCGATGCTGACGCGGAGTGCAGGCAGCTGGAGCGGTACTTCAGCAACGCCGTGGACGCGTGCGGCCGCAAGATCGTGCTGGAAGCGCTGTTCAGCGTCACCGAGGCAGACGAGCGCGAGTACTTCGAAAACCTGCAAGAGTTTAAATGCAAAGCGATGCGGGACGAGATTACGCGCGCCAAAGACGCGTTGCGCGCGGTGAGCCGCGACACTGACCCGGACCTGAATTCTATTCTATTATTCCACTCCACTATTCTGTTCTGTTCTATTCTATTCTATTCTATTCTATTCTGTTTTGTTAAGTGACTTTGGGCTTGTGGAAAGGCAGTATATAAATAAAACTTCTTCCTCTTCTTCTATTCTGTTCTGTTCTGTTCTACTTTTCTATTCTAATTCTTTTCTATTCTGTTCTATTCTAATTATTTTCTATTCTATTCTGTACCATTCTTTTCCAATCTATTCCATTATTATATTCTGTTCTTTTCTATTCTACTATTCTATTCTGTTCTATTCTAATTCTATTATCTTCTATTCTACTATTCTATTCTGTTCTATTCTACTTTTCTATTCTATTCTATTTTATTTTTCTATCCTGTTCTATTCTAATTCTATTCTATTCTGTACCATTCTTTTCTGACCTATTCCATTATTTTATTCTGTTCTTTTCTATTGTGTTCTATTCTATTGTAACATTTGGTTCTATTCTACTTTTCTTTTCTATTCTATTTTTCTATTCTGTTCTATTCTAATTATTTTCTATTCTATTCTGTACTATTCTTTTCCGATCTATTCCATTATTATATTCTACTATTCTGTTCTATTCTACTGTTCTAATTCTATTCTATTCTATTCTACTATTCTTTGTTCTATTCTATTTTATTTTTATATTCTGTTCTATTCTAATTCTATTCTATTCTGTACTATTCCTTTCTGACTTATTCCATCATTCCATATTCTGTTCTTTTCTATTGTGTTCTATTCTATTGTACTATTCTGTTCTGTTCTATTCTACTTTTCTTTTCTATTCTATTTTAATTTTCTATTCTGTTCTATTCTAATTATTTTCTATTCTATTCTGTACTATTCTATTCCGATCTATTCTATTATTATATTCTTCTATTCTGTTCTATTCTGTTCTGTTCTATTCTACTATTCTGTTCTATTATATTGTGCTCTGTTCTATTCTATTCCAATTCTATTCTTCTATTCTATTCTTCAGTTCTGTTCTGTTCTGTTGCCCTGTTCTGCTGTTTGTTGTGGTTGTTGATCTCCCCGTGATGACGAGGCTCTTCTGTCGTTGTGTTGTGTGGTTCCTCAGCTGGTTCAGACTCACTCCAGCGCTGACGGACTCCTGCGACTGATGAAGATCTATGAGGAGGAAGACGAGGCTTATAGAGAGTTTGTGAGTGTTGCGACTCAGTTCTACCAGAACCTTCTGCAGCCCTTCAGAGACATGAGAGAGATCGCCTCGCTCTACAAGACCGAGATTCTGGTACACACATCAGAACATAACCCTAACAGATCAACATGATGTCAGAAGCAGCAGAAGTTGATGGACAGTGTGTGTGTGTGTGTGTGTGTTCAGAAATGTCTGCAGTACGAGGAACTGGGGCCGAAGCGTGTGTGTGAACTGAAGACAGAGATGAATGAATGGAGTCAACGAGGAGAATCAGCCGTTCACTCTATACAGGACCACACAGCAGAATACTTTAAAGACACTTCCAGAGCCCTGACAGGTCTCACACTCACACTCACACACATTCACTCACACACTCACTCACACACACACACACACACACACACACACACACACACACACTCAGCTAATACTACCACTGACCAGTTTTACTACTGTTTGATTGACGAATGCGCATGCGTCGCGTCTGAACGCGTTGTTGTCTTTGGAGTTCCATCGATTTGATTTATAATTCTTGATTTTTCTCTTTAAACTCACAACGAACATTTTCTACTTTTCCTCACCTCATAGTTACAACGCGGACTGTTGAGCAGACACGTCTCAACCCTATTAGTGATCCAACATCGGATACTCTTATAGGTTACTCCTGTGGATCACGGCTGAACGCGTCTCCTCCACACTCACTTACAAACAAACTTTTTTTCGCCTATCGTGCGTTTACTCTACACCCGTACCACTAAAAAGACGGATTATATCCAAGACTTCAGTCATAATTAGTATTAATATTGATAGCATCACTGGTAGCGTCGCTGCTAACGTACTGTCCATCTGTTAAAATGGCGAATATATCAGATGTAAGTAGTCTACCTTTTGGTGCAGGTGAGGACACATTTGAGCTGCACGCGGTGCAGTCTGAGCTGGAAGCTGTTGAGAAACAGATCCACGACCTTTTAGTGAGACAGGCCGAGCTGATAGACCGGCGTTTGGCTCTTGAAACATCACGCGCCGATGCACACAAATCAGAGATTAACGTTACTAACCCGCTGACTCCGACCTCGTCTACTCCGTGCGTTACTCAGCATCGGTCCCGCGCGCCGAGGTCGCGATCAGCCATGGTCTCGTTCACTCCGGCTCCAACACGCCACCACGAAGCCTGGATGGTTCCGCAGCGGAAGACGCGAGTCAGGTCTAGACCAAGAAAACTCTCTCCGACCCTCCCGGTTTTCGAGATATCCACCCAAAATCGTTTCTCCCCTCTTAGCAAAACAGAACGCGATGCTGTGATCATCGGCGATTCCATCGTTCGGCACGTCCACGCTACGTCAGGTAAAAGTAAGGTGCGCACTCACTGCTTTCCTGGTGCTCGTGTTTCTGAAATCGCTGCTCACGTTCCCGAGATTCTGAACGAGCGCGTCGGAACTGTGGTCCTGCACGCGGGAGTGAACGACATCAGGCTGCGCCAGACGGAGGTTCTGAAGAAAGACTTCAGGAATCTGATCGATACGGTACGCAGCACATCGCCTGATATAACGATCATCGTGTCAGGACCGCTTCCCACGTACCGACTAGGTCATGAAAAGTTTAGTAGATTATTCGCGCTAAATGACTGGTTAATGTCATGGTGCAGTGAGCAGAAACTGCTCTTTGTAAATAATTGGAATCTGTTTTGGGAGCGTCCTAGGCTTTTCCGTGCTGATGGCTTACACCCAAGCAGATTCGGATCGGATCTTCTGTCAGATAACATCTCCAAAATGTTAAATACCTTTTGACTAGTAACCAAAAGTCCAAATCACAGTCTCTGCTGCACCAATTTAACTGATATAAATACTAGTGTAGAACATTGCATAGAAACTGTGTCTATTCCTCGTTTAGTGAGATCAAATAATAAATCTACTGCAGGATCTAGGAAAAATCTAATTGTTATTAAACCAGAAAATGTTGCTATTAGTAAACAAAAACAATTTCTAAAGCTAGGTCTTCTAAACATTAGATCACTCACACCTAAGGCAGTTATTGTAAATGAAATAGTCACAGATAATAGCTTCGATGTACTTTGCCTTACTGAAACCTGGCTTAAACCAAATGATTATTTCGGTCTAAATGAGTCTACTCCATCAGGATACTCCTATAAGCACGAACCCCGTCTGATTGGTCGTGGCGGCGGTGTTGCAACAATCTATAGAGATATTCTCAATGTTACTCAGAAAACGGGTTATAAGTTTATTTCGTTTGAAGTACTTGTACTAAATGTTACGCTCTTAGATGTTCGAAAAACATCCCTATTATCTCTAGCCTTGGCTACCGTATATAGACCGCCTGGGCCTTACGCTGATTTCCTAAAAGAGTTTGCAGATTTTCTCTCAGACCTATTAGTCAATGTCGATAAAGCATTAATTGTTGGAGATTTTAACATACACGTAGATAATCCAAATGATGCGCTAGGGGCTGCGTTTACAGATTTATTAAACTCCTTTGGGGTCAAGCAAAACGTTACCGGACCAACTCATCGTTTTAATCATACACTCGATTTAATTATATCATATGGAACCGATCCAACCGATATAGATATCATTCCACAAAGTGATGATGTCACTGACCATTACATGGTAACTTGCATATTACGTACCCCTGTAATATATCATGCTGCGCCGCGTTATCGATCAGGCAGAACAATCCTTCCATCCACCATAGATAATTTTTCAAATAGCTTATCTGATCTGTCTCAGCTGCTCAGTGAACCCAAACAAATAGATGAACTAGAGGAATTAACTAGCACTATGAGCACCATTCTTTCTGGAAAATTGGATATTGTTGCACCCATTAGATTAAAAAAGGTCAGAGAGAAAAGTAAAGCACCATGGTACAACAATACTACGCATGTTCTAAAGAGAGAAACCCGTAGTTTGGAGCGTAGATGGAAGCAAACTAATTTGGAGGTCTTTAGAATCGCGTGGAAAGACAGTATGTCACGTTATAAAAAGGCCCTAAAAGCGGCCAGGGCTGAGCACCTCCGCAAACTAAGAGAAAACAACCAAAACAATCCTAGGTTTTTATTTAACACCGTGGCTAGACTAACAAATAAACAGATGTCACCTGAACAAAATATTCCGTTACAGTTTAGTAGCAATGATTTCATGAAGTTCTTCACTGAGAAAATAGAAAACATCAGAACCACAATTGTAAACGTTCAATCCTCAATCGCGCCTTATAATCCAGCCTCAATTATCACCCCGCAAGAACAATTACAGTGCTTTACAACTATAGAACAAAAAGAGTTAAATAAACTTATCACTTCATCTAAAACAACAACATGTTTATTAGATCCTATACCCACTAAACTATTGAAAGAAGTGTTACCTGTAGTGGAAGAGCCTCTCCTCAATATTATTAACTCGTCTTTATCTTTAGGTCATGTTCCAAGAACATTTAAATTGGCAGTTATAAAACCACTCATTAAGACACCACAATTAGATCATAATAATCTAGCAAATTATAGACCCATTTCAAACCTTCTTTTTATGTCTAAAATACTAGAAAAAATTGTATCCGCTCAACTGGGCTCTTTCTTGCAAGAAAATGACACCTATGAAAAGTTTCAGTCTGGATTCAGACCGCATCATAGCACTGAAACTGCGCTCGTTAAAATCACAAATGATTTACTCTTAGCTTCTGACCAAGGCTGTATCTCAATACTAGTTTTACTTGATCTTAGTGCTGCGTTCGAAACTATAGATCACACAATACTCTTAGATCGACTACAAAATTATACTGGTGTTCAAGGACAAGCATTAAGCTGGTTTAGATCGTATTTATCTGACCGCTACCATTTTGTCTATTTAAATGGAGAAAAATCGATCATAACTCCAGTAAGGGTTAGGGTTAGGGTTAGGCCCTCTGTTATTCTCAATATATATGCTGCCACTTGGAAATATTATAAGGAAACACGGAATTAGTTTCCATTGTTATGCTGATGACACTCAAATCTATATTTCATCACGGCCAGATGAAAACGCTAAATTATCCAAATTGACAGAGTGTGTTAAAGATATAAAAGATTGGATGACGCGCAATTTTCTTTTATTAAATCCAGACAAGACAGAGGTACTAATCATCGGTTCAAAAAACCGCCCACAAAACCCCTCACAATACAACTTTAACATAGTAGGATGTCCTGTTACTTTATCCTCTACAGTAAAAGACCTGGGTGTTATACTAGACTGCAACCTGTCTTTTGAAAATCATATTTCATATGTTACAAGAACAGCCTTTTTCCACCTTAGAAACATTGCTAAGCTACGTAATATGCTATCAGTTTCTGATGCAGAAAAGTTAGTTCATGCATTCATGACCTCCAGACTAGATTACTGTAATGCTTTATTAGCTGGTTGTCCTGCATCCTCAATAAACAAGCTACAGTTAGTCCAAAATGCCGCCGCTAGAGTTCTTACTAGATCAAGAAAATATGATCATATAACACCGATTTTATCATCACTGCATTGGTTACCTATAAAGTCACGTATTAATTACAAGGTATTGCTACTGACTTATAAAGCCCTAAACGGCTTAGCTCCAGTCTATTTAACCGATCTTCTATCGCCCTATAATCCATCGCGCTCTTTAAGATCACTAAATTCGAGGCTTTTGGTCATACCTAGGATATCCAGATCCACCAAAGGAGGGAGAGCATTTTCACATTTAGCTCCAAAACTCTGGAATAGTCTTCCGGATACTGTTCGTTGCTCAGACTCGCTCTCCCAGTTTAAAACTAGATTAAAGACGCATCTCTTCAGCCAGGCATTTATATAATACTTTTAATCTTACAGTTAAATCCGGTCTCTAGTTCATAAACGCCAGAGGAGAACTGGCCCCCGACTGAGCCCGGGTTCTCCCTAGGTTTTTTTTTTTCTCCATTAGGTCTCCTGATGGAGTTTTTCGGTTCCTTGCCACTGTTGCCTTTGGCTTGCTCAGTTGGGGATATTTAATTTAATTAATCAATCAACAATACTATTGATCAGCATTACCAAACGTGGACGTTTTCCACTAGAAACAAACATTGATGTATTATTTTAATTTAATACTGTGAAGCAGCTTTGATACAATCTGTATTGTGAAAAGCGCTATATAAATAAACTTCACTTGACTTGACTTGACACACACACACTCACACACACACACACTCACACACACACACACACTCACACACACACACACACACACACACACACACACACACACACACACACTCACTCTCATCCGTGAGTGTGATATCTCTGCTGTGTGTGTGTGTGTGTGTGTGTGTGTGTGTTCCTTCAGGTATGGTGAAACAGATGGAGCAGGATCAGAAGAGATTTGGCCACGCCTCTTGGGCAATGGCCACGCCCAGACAAGAGAAACTCAGAATCCTATTGGCTAAAGAGACACTGCAGCACATGAGGGCCAAAGAGATGTGCATCAAACGCAAGAGAGTCGAGATCCGAGAGCAGGTGGAGTGTGTGTGTGTGTGTGTGTGTGTGTGTTTGAGTGAGTTTGTGTGTCTGTGTGTGTATGTGTGTGTAGAGGTGTATAATTGTTACATGAGTTTACATATCATTAGCCTGTGTGTGACACTGTACGACAGATGAAAACACACTGAAATGTTTTTGTATTTTAACACAGAAAAATTTCTCCGGTTACTACCGTAACCTCGGGTCCCTGAGAGCGGTAACTCAACATTGCGTCAGCTATGAGTAGTGAAGATAAGCCCAGAGAAACAGGGTCAAGCTACACCAGCCATGAAGAGACAGTCAGCCAATAGGCCCGTCGCTAAGAGTACTAGCATCTGATAGGCGGAACTAGACCAATGAAACATCAGCTCCGACCCTATCAAAATTTGCATATCCAAACTCAATGAAAGCAAAGGCTGCACTGATGCACAATAAGCACTCAAGCATGAGAGTAAAACACAGAGTCAATGGCATAGCGGTAACAACTGCGAAACTCACCGAAAGCACTCGCGACGCCACAGACTGGACATCCATCTGGTAAAATCTGGCGAAGGTGTTCTGAGAAGACCAGCCAGCAGCAAAACATAAACCCTGGATAGACATCCCTCTAGACCAGACCCACGGAGAGGCCACCGCCCTCGTCCAACGAGCTCTGATGTTACGGGGACAATCCCCCCCAGCACGCGTTAGCCAGTGCGATAGCGTCCACAATCCAGTGAGAGAGTCTTTCCCTTAGTTCAGCCACCAAAGCACACGAGAAGCTGTTCCGGCTGACGAAAGGCGAGGATGGCGTCTCAGCGGGTGAAGCGGGCAGGGTAACCTGTGCTGTGAAGGGTGTTGCAAGAGACTTCGGCACGTAGCCTCGTCTCGGCCGGAGAGTAACGCTGCAGCCGCCAGGTCCGTCGTTCTCCGAGAACACGTGTAAGTCTCCAGTGCGGTTCGCAAGAGACGAGAGCAAGAGCAAAGCCGTTTTCAGGGAGAGCTCCTTAACCGCAATCGAAGCTAGCGCTTGAACGGCGGGAGAGCGACCCCTCAAAACTAGAGCTAGATCCCACGTGAAGGACATAATCTCCTCGCTCCGTCACCAGAGGGTGTTTGCCGATCGATCGCCCGTCAACCGGGGAACGAAACGAAGCAATAGCGGCCACATACACCTTCAGTGTGGACGGCTAACTCCCGCTATCCAGTCTGTGCTGTAGGAAGCATCCGACACGGGACAGATCACCGGGTCGCATCACTGTCCTGGCACCATTTTGCAAAAACTCCCCATTTCAGAGTATAAAGGCGCCTAGTAGAAGTGTGCGCGACTCCGCGAGTGTGTCCAGCACTCCTGAAGGCAGAGTGTTTAGCTCACGCATGTTTAGCTTAGCGGCCACGCATTAAGGTTCCTCAGTTCCGGTGCCGTATCGTGCCGTCCGCCTGAGACAGCGGGTCCTACCATGCGGGAGCCACCATTATCTCTCTCAGGGCTGGCTCGGCCAGTTTGGGAACGCGAGGATCCCTGGTTCGGCAGAACACCACAGGCAGAATATTCACCGGAGGGAACGTGCAAGTGTGGAAGTTATCGCTCTCGAAAGGGAACATACTATTTCCATACTCAAAGGCACTTTCAGTGTTTGTGTCCCAGAGCTGGACAGTGATCCACCAGAGGGCGCTGTTTCACTCCTGCAGTGTTTGTGTCCCAGAGCTGGACAGTGATCCACCAGAGGGCGCTGTTTCACTCCTGCAGTGTTTGTGTCCCAGAGCTGGACAGTGATCCACCAGAGGGCGCTGTTTCACTCCTGCAGTGTTTGTGTCCCAGAGCTGGACAGTGATCCACCAGAGGGTGCTGTTTCACTCCTGCAGTGTTTGTGTCCCAGAGCTGGACAGTGATCCACCAGAG
>CM040798.1:45299906-45314906 GCA_022829025.1 Squalius cephalus
CGTGTGCAGTCGGTGATGCGTGTGCAGTCGGTGGTGCGTGTGCAGTCGGTGGTGCGTGTGCAGTCGGTGGTGCGCGTGCAGTCGGTGGTGCGTGTGCAGTCGGTGGTGCGTGTGCAGTCAGTGGTGCGTGTGCAGTCAGTGATGCGTGTGCAGTCAGTGGTGCGTGTGCAGTCGGTGATGCGTGTGCGTGCGTGTGCAGTCAGTGGTGCGTGTGCAGTCAGTGGTGCGTGTGCAGTCAGTGGTGCGTGTGCAGTCAGTGGTGCGTGTGCAGTCGGTGATGCGTGTGCGTGCGTGTGCAGTCAGTGGTGCGTGTGCAGTCAGTGGTGCGTGTGCAGTCAGTGGTGCGTGTGCAGTCAGTGATGCGTGTGCGTGCGTGTGCAGTCAGTGGTGCGTGTGCAGTCAGTGGTGCGTGTGCAGTCAGTGGTGCGTGTGCAGTCAGTGATGCGTGTGCAGTCAGTGATGCGTGTGCAGTCAGTGGTGCGTGTGCAGTCAGTGATGCGTGTGCAGTCAGTGGTGCGTGTGCAGTCGGTGATGCGTGTGCGTGCGTGTGCAGTCAGTGGTGCGTGTGCAGTCAGTGGTGCGTGTGCAGTCAGTGGTGCGTGTGCAGTCAGTGGTGCGTGTGCAGTCGGTGATGCGTGTGCGTGCGTGTGCAGTCAGTGGTGCGTGTGCAGTCAGTGGTGCGTGTGCAGTCAGTGGTGCGTGTGCAGTCAGTGATGCGTGTGCGTGCGTGTGCAGTCAGTGGTGCGTGTGCAGTCAGTGGTGCGTGTGCAGTCAGTGGTGCGTGTGCAGTCAGTGATGCGTGTGCAGTCGGTGGTGCGTGTGCAGTCAGTGGTGCGTGTGCAGTCGGTGGTGCGTGTGCAGTCGGTGGTGCGTGTGCAGTCGGTGGTGCGTGTGCAGTCGGTGGTGCGTGTGCAGTCAGTGATGCGTGTGCAGTCAGTGGTGCGTGTGCAGTCGGTGATGCGTGTGCGTGCGTGTGCAGTCAGTGGTGCGTGTGCAGTCAGTGGTGCGTGTGCAGTCAGTGGTGCGTGTGCAGTCAGTGGTGCGTGTGCAGTCAGTGATGCGTGTGCAGTCAGTGGTGCGTGTGCAGTCGGTGGTGCGTGTGCAGTCAGTGGTGCGTGTGCAGTCAGTGGTGCGTGTGCAGTCAGTGATGCGTGTGCAGTCAGTGGTGCGTGTGCGTGCGTGTGCAGTCAGTGGTGCGTGTGCAGTCAGTGGTGCGTGTGCAGTCAGTGGTGCGTGTGCAGTCAGTGGTGCGTGTGCAGTCGGTGATGCGTGTGCGTGCGTGTGCAGTCAGTGGTGCGTGTGCAGTCAGTGGTGCGTGTGCAGTCAGTGGTGCGTGTGCAGTCAGTGATGCGTGTGCGTGCGTGTGCAGTCAGTGGTGCGTGTGCAGTCAGTGGTGCGTGTGCAGTCAGTGGTGCGTGTGCAGTCAGTGATGCGTGTGCAGTCGGTGGTGCGTGTGCAGTCAGTGGTGCGTGTGCAGTCAGTGGTGCGTGTGCAGTCGGTGGTGCGTGTGCAGTCGGTGGTGCGTGTGCAGTCGGTGGTGCGTGTGCAGTCGGTGGTGCGTGTGCAGTCGGTGATGCGTGTGCAGTCGGTGATGCGTGTGCAGTCGGTGGTGCGTGTGCAGTCGGTGATGCGTGTGCAGTGCGTGTGCAGTCGGTGGTGCGTGTGCAGTCAGTGGTGCGTGTGCAGTCAGTGGTGCGTGTGCAGTCAGTGGTGCGTGTGCAGTCAGTGGTGCGTGTGCAGTCAGTGGTGCGTGTGCAGTCAGTGGTGCGTGTGCAGTCAGTGATGCGTGTGCAGTCAGTGGTGCGTGTGCGTGCGTGTGCAGTCAGTGGTGCGTGTGCAGTCAGTGGTGCGTGTGCAGTCAGTGGTGCGTGTGCAGTCAGTGGTGCGTGTGCAGTCGGTGATGCGTGTGCGTGCGTGTGCAGTCAGTGGTGCGTGTGCAGTCAGTGGTGCGTGTGCAGTCAGTGGTGCGTGTGCAGTCAGTGATGCGTGTGCGTGCGTGTGCAGTCAGTGGTGCGTGTGCAGTCAGTGGTGCGTGTGCAGTCAGTGGTGCGTGTGCAGTCAGTGATGCGTGTGCAGTCGGTGGTGCGTGTGCAGTCAGTGGTGCGTGTGCAGTCAGTGGTGCGTGTGCAGTCGGTGGTGCGTGTGCAGTCGGTGGTGCGTGTGCAGTCGGTGGTGCGTGTGCAGTCGGTGGTGCGTGTGCAGTCGGTGATGCGTGTGCAGTCGGTGATGCGTGTGCAGTCGGTGGTGCGTGTGCAGTCGGTGATGCGTGTGCAGTGCGTGTGCAGTCGGTGGTGCGTGTGCAGTCGGTGGTGCGTGTGCAGTCGGTGATGCGTGTGCAGTCGGTGGTGCGTGTGCAGTCGGTGGTGCGTGTGCAGTCGGTGGTGCGTGTGCAGTCAGTGGTGCGTGTGCAGTCAGTGGTGCGTGTGCAGTCGGTGGTGCGTGTGCAGTCGGTGATGCGTGTGCGTGCGTGTGCAGTCAGTGGTGCGTGTGCAGTCAGTGGTGCGTGTGCGTGCGTGTGCAGTCAGTGGTGCGTGTGCAGTCAGTGGTGCGTGTACAGTCGGTGGTGCGTGTGCAGTCGGTGGTGCGTGTGCAGTCGGTGGTGCGTGTGCAGTCGGTGATGCGTGTGCAGTCGGTGGTGCGTGTGCAGTCGGTGATGCGTGTGCAGTCGGTGGTGCGTGTGCAGTCGGTGGTGCGTGTGCAGTCGGTGGTGCGTGTGCAGTCGGTGTGCAGTCGGTGGTGCGTGTGCAGTCGGTGGTGCGTGTGCAGTCGGTGTGCAGTCGGTGGTGCGTGTGCAGTCAGTGGTGCGTGTGCAGTCGGTGGTGCGTGTGCAGTCAGTGATGCGCGTGCAGTCGGTGGTGCGTGTGCAGTCGGTGGTGCGTGTGCAGTCGGTGGTGCGTGTGCAGTCGGTGGTGCGTGTGCAGTCAGTGGTGCGTGTGCAGTCAGTGGTGCGTGTGCAGTCGGTGGTGCGTGTGCAGTCGGTGGTGCGTGTGCAGTCGGTGGTGCGTGTGCAGTCAGTGATGCGTGTGCAGTCAGTGGTGCGTGTGCAGTCGGTGTGCAGTCGGTGGTGCGTGTGCAGTCGGTGGTGCGTGTGCAGTCGGTGGTGCGTGTGCAGTCGGTGATGCGTGTGCAGTCGGTGGTGCGTGTGCAGTCGGTGGTGCGTGTGCAGTCGGTGATGCGTGTGCAGTCGGTGGTGCGTGTGCAGTCGGTGATGCGTGTGCAGTCAGTGGTGCGTGTGCAGTCGGTGGTGCGTGTGCAGTCGGTGGTGCGTGTGCAGTCGGTGATGCGTGTGCAGTCGGTGGTGCGTGTGCAGTCGGTGGTGCGTGTGCAGTCGGTGATGCGTGTGCAGTCAGTGGTGCGTGTGCAGTCAGTGATGCGTGTGCAGTCAGTGGTGCGTGTGCAGTCGGTGATGCGTGTGCGTGCGTGTGCAGTCGGTGATGCGTGTGCAGTCGGTGGTGCGTGTGCAGTCAGTGATGCGTGTGCAGTCAGTGGTGCGTGTGCAGTCAGTGATGCGTGTGCAGTCGGTGTGCAGTCGGTGGTGCGTGTGCAGTCGGTGGTGCGTGTGCAGTCGGTGATGCGTGTGCAGTCGGTGGTGCGTGTGCAGTCGGTGGTGCGTGTGCAGTCAGTGGTGCGTGTGCAGTCAGTGATGCGTGTGCAGTCAGTGGTGCGTGTGCAGTCGGTGTGCAGTCGGTGGTGCGTGTGCAGTCGGTGGTGCGTGTGCAGTTGGTGATGCGTGTGCAGTCGGTGGTGCGTGTGCAGTCGGTGGTGCGTGTGCAGTCGGTGATGCGTGTGCAGTCAGTGGTGCGTGTGCAGTCAGTGATGCGTGTGCAGTCAGTGGTGCGTGTGCAGTCGGTGATGCGTGTGCAGTCAGTGGTGCGTGTGCAGTCGGTGATGCGTGTGCGTGCGTGTGCAGTCAGTGGTGCGTGTGCAGTCAGTGGTGCGTGTGCAGTCAGTGGTGCGTGTGCAGTCGGTGATGCGTGTGCGTGCGTGTGCAGTCGGTGGTGCGTGTGCAGTCAGTGGTGCGTGTGCAGTCAGTGGTGCGTGTGCAGTCGGTGGTGCGTGTGCAGTCGGTGGTGCGCGTGCAGTCGGTGGTGCGCGTGCAGTCAGTGGTGCGCGTGCAGTCAGTGATGCGCGTGCAGTCGGTGGTGCGCGTGCAGTCGGTGATGCGCGTGCAGTCGGTGGTGCGCGTGCAGTCGGTGGTGCGCGTGCAGTCGGTGGTGCGCGTGCAGTCAGTGGTGCGTGTGCAGTCGGTGGTGCGTGTGCAGTCAGTGGTGCGTGTGCAGTCGGTGGTGCGTGTGCAGTCGGTGGTGCGTGTGCAGTCAGTGGTGCGTGTGCAGTCGGTGGTGCGTGTGCAGTCGGTGGTGCGTGTGCAGTCGGTGGTGCGTGTGCAGTCAGTGGTGCGTGTGCAGTCGGTGGTGCGCGTGCAGTCGGTGATGCGCGTGCAGTCGGTGGTGCGCGTGCAGTCGGTGGTGCGCGTGCAGTCGGTGGTGCGCGTGCAGTCGGTGGTGCGCGTGCAGTCGGTGGTGCGCGTGCAGTCGGTGATGCGTGTGCAGTCGGTGGTGCGTGTGCAGTCGGTGGTGCGTGTGCAGTCGGTGGTGCGTGTGCAGTCGGTGGTGCGTGTGCAGTCGGTGATGCGTGTGCAGTCGGTGGTGCGTGTGCAGTCAGTGGTGCGTGTGCAGTCGGTGGTGCGTGTGCAGTCAGTGATGCGTGTGCAGTCAGTGGTGCGTGTGCAGTCAGTGGTGCGTGTGCAGTCGGTGGTGCGTGTGCAGTCAGTGGTGCGTGTGCAGTCGGTGGTGCGTGTGCAGTCGGTGGTGCGCGTGCAGTCAGTGATGCGCGTGCAGTCGGTGGTGCGTGTGCAGTCAGTGGTGCGTGTGCAGTCGGTGGTGCGTGTGCAGTCGGTGGTGCGTGTGCAGTCGGTGGTGCGTGTGCAGTCAGTGATGCGTGTGCAGTCGGTGGTGCGTGTGCAGTCGGTGGTGCGTGTGCAGTCGGTGGTGCGTGTGCAGTCAGTGATGCGTGTGTCTGGAGAACATGAGTGTGTGTGCAGAGCTTCAGTTCCTGAATGATGCAAACACAGAGTCTCATCGGGCCACATGCCGAGCTCAGAGCCCAAATACTCTCACTTTTCTGATTATTTTTAAGTGTGAACTTGTGAACTAATAAATTAACTTCTCATGGATAAAGGTGGAAGAGCGCATCATTTCCCAGAGTGCTTAATTGTCCCAGAGGAGCCTGAGGCTCAGCTCCGTCCCCTGGGTCTGATGAAGCTTCCGTATTGAATTCCTCTTCCTGTCATTCCAGTTCCTCATCCCGGGACGTGGCCGATTTAAACTCACACTCACATTCCTCTTTTATACCTGTCATTGTTTGTGCCGGCGTCTCTGAGTGTGTCGTGTGTGTGTGTGTGTGTGTGTTCAGAAGCGAGAGAAGAGGAGAGCTGAGGAAGAGCAGCAGAAGCAGTGGCTGGAGAACGAGAGAGCAAAGACACTCAACAGAGTGCGGTGCTTCAGAGAGGTAATGCATCGCTGTGTGAGTGAGTGAGTGTGTGTGTGTGTGTGTGTGTGTGTGTGTGTGAGTGTGTTTAATTTTCAGCTTGGCTTCAGTGTTTGTTTTCTGTGTTTCTTTGAGTTTAGAGACATCAGGGTCAGTATGCTTTAAATACAGAGTCACATGACTCCAGCAGAGATGACTCCTCCCAGCCCCTGTCAATCATCAGCCTGGAACCGCAGAGCTCCGCCCCCCGTAGGAAGGGGCGGAGTCAGAAGCAGCGTGACATCCCGGTGCAGATTCTGCTGCCCTCTGGATCTTCATCAGCAAAACCAGACCAGACGCCTCCTCCTCCTCCTCCTCCTCCTCCTCCTCCTCCTCTTCTTCCTCTTCTTTCTCCTCCTCTTCTTCCTCCGCCTGCTCCACAAACCAGTGACAAGCTGCCGATGCGAAACACTCTTGAACAAAACTCAGGTGAGCGTCAGAGTCCTGGACTCCACAAGCTAATGAAATACAATTCTTAACTGCCGTTTTAATGTTTTAGCTTAAGGAAACAATATAAAACAGTATATAAAAGGGTAGTTTGTGTGTTTAAAAAAAACTTGTTCTTATTGTTGTACTTAAAACAGTAAATGACTTCTTAAAGTTAAAAGAACCTCCAACTCGCTGAGACAGTCAATAAATTAACATTTAGTAAAAGACATTAACTTTTTTGCAAGAAAAGATTCATAGCCGGACAAATTATATCATTTTTAAACTTTACTAGTGTGAAGTTTTGAAGTTATGTTTTTTTTATTTGTTGACTGGAGACAGACATTTTAGTCTTATGAACAAAATTAAGACATTCTTAAGAAAATATTTGAGAACGTAATATTATATTTGACATTAAAAAAATGAAACCTATTTTAGGACTTTAATGATTCCTTGTACTGTGAAATAATTTTCATGTCAATTAAAGGAGCTGTATGTAAGATTGTGGCCAAAACTGGTACTGCAATCACTTTCAAATTACTGTATAGAGCGGTGTATCCCCTCCCCCTCCCCCTGACTCGAGGTTGCCAGATAGGCTGCAGGATCCAGCAGGAACGTAGGCTTGAACATGATTTCTTAATGTCTAGTGACATATCAGGGCCATTTTATGATTAATTGAAATACATTTCTTACATACAGCTCCTTTAAGCATATCCCCCCCCCCCCCCCCCCACTACTGTAGTGAAATCTCATTCTCATCATGTGGAAGTATGATTTTGTGGTTCTCTTCGCGTGTTGGTCAAAAATAACTAAATAAATAATTTTTTTGTTTTAATGAAATGAATGTACTATATTTTAGTTCGATAATGTTTTTTATTTAATATTTTGTATTTTTAGGGGATTTTATGGTACAAAATTATATTTACGCTGTATTTATAATCCATTTATTCACTTTTTGAGCATAGACCTGAAAATGAAACTTCCAGCTTAAACTGTGGTAAATCTTAAATGCTTTTAGAGCGACAGACTGAAGTTTGATCTCTTTTCAAAGACGACATTTGGCAGATTATTGATGAACTGAAAAAAGTTTTAAAAAGTGAACTTAAAAAAGTTACAGAATTTTAAGTTTATTGTTATGAAAAATGTGCAAAAATACTATGTTAAAGGGACTGTATGTAGGAATTTCTCCCATCTAGTGGTGAAATTGTATTTTGCATTCAAACGAATAATGCTCTCCAGCGCCTCACTTTTTCAAATGCGCGTTGCATCTACAGTAGCCGTTATGTACCAAAAAGCTATGACAGGATGTGACAGGATGTCTTATAATAGCACTTCTGAGTTTTTCTTTGGGTGAACAGGTTTGTTATTTAAAACAAACTGAAACTTGAAACAACTAAAAAAGATTGTTACAGTTATCAATTATTATGAATTATTTTTATTTTATCATATGTCATTTTACAAAAGGACATTTTACAAACCTACGTTTTGCGCATGTGCTCCTGCACGCACTTTTTCAGTCAGAACACAGCAATCAGAGAAGGACGCGCTGAAAACTGTAATGCTGTTCTCTTCCTTCATAACTCGTACTGAGAAGGTTTGAGTTGCAGAGGAATTTGTGACTGTTTCACCTGTTCAACCACATCAAAGTGTCGTAGGCTAATTAGTAAGTCCGTGCTTTTTCTCTTTTTTTTTTCTTATGTGCTGAAGGGCCGCTGTGCCTTGGTGAAACGGTGTTTGTACGTGCAAGAGCTTTTTTCCAAAATGCCATAAACCTAAAAAGCTGCCTCAAAGAACCAGCAAAAGTAATGATTATGAATATGTAAAATATTGCAATAAGACATTTTAATTGTTTATTAATTTCTGTGTCGGCTGCAAAGATGAAATTGACGAAAGGCTATTGACTCGCGATCTTCGCAGTAGGCTAGTGAACGCACCGGAGAAATGCACATTTATTAGGCTACATAGTTTTATTTTATTTTTTTGGATGGTTTTGTTTAGAACCAGCTTTCTGTAAATATATTTCTATATTTCATATTTTAAATATATATTTCTGTGAGGCGAGTAGGCTACGGTCTGGTTCATGATGATATAATCTCCAGTTCAAGCACCTTATGTTGTGATTGCTAGCCTATATTTACTTTTTATGTATTCAATCCAGGAAATTGGTTAATGAAAATTTTATTAAAATTAAGATAAAAATTAATACAAAACGAAATTCGTTTTAAAGAAAGGCTTTGTGCTTTCTGTTTTGAGGTCTCTGTGAAACTTTGAAAGTCTTTTAGTGTAGAGCACTAGCGTCCATAATGGAGAACTGTCACCTAATATTGTTTTTTCCTCATAAATGCAGACACGAAAAATAAAAGACAAAAGACTTTTTTAAAAAGACAACTCATCAATTTTTGAAAAAAAAAAAAAAAGATGGATTTATAGCGTTTTGGGAAAAAAATGGATGGATTTATAGCGTTTTGAAAATATATATTTTTTTACTTAGTGATTATTAAATCAAACAATATTGTTGATGATAAATTCAGTTGCAAGAGGTGCCTAGTTCTGTTTTTTTTTTTTTTTTTTGTAAGTGGAAAAAGTAGGGGCTACCTCAGATTCTGTTTAGTTAGCTCCTTTATTGTTTTTTCTATAGCCTACAATAATAGGTCAAATGCAGCAAGTCAAAAGACCAACTGGACCTTCTTTGCCAGTTTTCACACATTTCTTTGAAGGATGGCAAAAATATCGTCTGAATATCGATATCGAGATAGGCTATTGGAAAAAAATAACGAGATATTCATTTTTGTCAATATCTCCCACCCTGCTATTCATCAAAGAGCCTGTTTAACTTTTAACTATAAATGTTCTACTGTCTATATAATAAAGTACACAACCAAGCAATGAAAAAAAAGCTTGTAACTAAGACCGTAACTAACACTGACTTACCTGTCGAGAAGAAAGCAGGAAACTTCAGGGTCTCTTTTGAAAGCTTTCTCCTGCATTAGCTATCCCGACATTAACCCTTGTTTTTTGTAATCTCCGGTCACGTTTCCTTTTACGGTCTATTTTGGACTTTTTCGATGACGAAGACTCCTTATCCTGTGACTCAACATATGTATGAATGAACGGTGTATAAATAACCGTGCAGTGCAGCCTTTTAAACTTGCCGGGGCAGTGACAAGCGCCTCTCCCTGCTCCTCCGCTTCTGCTGGCTTCAGTCACGTGACGCTGGCTCTGAACGAAAACGCGTTGTGGAAACGCGTTGGCCTAGTACTTTTTGTCCCTCCCTGCTATTATAGTTTTTCAAGATGGCGGAACTACATGGAAGCCTCCGTGGACCTACCCGTCCCATGTATATAAAGATAATAAATTCTTTGTTTACGAGGATTAGTCTGATCATTGGCATAGGTATTTGTACACCATTGAGGGCATATTTATTAATAAAAATATTGATTTTAGATAATAAAATACATAAAAAGCTACACATAGTCCCTTTAAATTTTTATATGAAATATATGTTTTCAAAAACATGTTTTACTCTAAAACTGTGAGACAATAAAAGCCATCTAAACAAGTTGTGTTCAAAATTTGAGCCTGATAAAAAGAAGAGCTTTCAGTGAGAGTGTGTTCGGCTGCAGTACCTAACGCTTCCACTGGAGGAAATTTGTCTCCAAGTGCCAAAACCTTTACCAAGTTTCGTACCATTCCGATGAAGAAAAAAATTCTACAAAAAACAAATGTAACATTTTTCAGTCAGAAATGAGCGAAGAGCACCAGAGGTTAAGCATTGTGTGTCATGTTATAACCACAGCACGTGTTCTGTATTTATGTAGACTCTGAGGAGAAATATGACTCTCTCAGTGAGTGAAGTGTGTTTGTGATGCAGGGTCGATGGACGAGCTCCTAGCATCGCTTCAGCGCGGACAGAAACACCTGAGGAAGGTCGAGGTCAAGGTCGAGAGTGGTGATGTCAGAGACAGCCTCCTGTCAGCCATCCGTCAGGGCGTGGCCTTGAAGAAAGCCCCGCCCTCTAGAGCCCCGCCCCTCAGCTCAGACTCCGAGTTAGAGCGCAGCATCAAAGCTGCCATGCTGAGGATGAAGAAGGTCTCGAACGACTCCGACGATGAAGAGCGCTCGGACTCGCCGACTGGAGACTGGGAGAGTTAAACACAACCTGAAGTCTGTGATTCTCCCCAAGCGTTGCCGTTTCAGCCAGGATTACTAGTTGTGATGCTAACTTCCTTTGCCAATGTGATGCTAGATCTCTTTGGGATTTTGCACTGAAATGTCTTGTCATTATGTAAGAATACAGTTAATTGCACTGAACATTTGTGTCAATAATATCCGTGGCTCTGAACGGGTCCATTAAAGTGCCTGATCAGGACTGGAGCTTGTGTGTGTGTGTGTGTGTGTGTGTGTGTGTGTGTGTGTGTGTTTGAGGGAATCTCCTTCACCCATCACTCCATAATAAAGGAGGGATGTACTTTCTGATTTGGTCACTCACAGAGTTTAACATTTTTAGCAAAACGGCAAGATATTATAAATTAGATTTTCAACCTTAATTTGTTTCAGACGTACAGTTATTCACAGCCTTGCCGGATATTAATCTGTACTTTCAGGAGCTTCCTCTAGCTAGACGTCTTAAACTGCTCGATCTGAAGCCAGATCTACTTGTGTTCTCTGATCTTACACTGCAGGATCCAGCTGTTCAAAAGTTTAATCTGGATCAGAATAATCTAGATATGAAATCCCATGTTTTGTTATCCAGGATCAGGTAATACATCTTACTTTACGTCGTTTATGATCACCCTGATTCAGACACACACGTGTTCAGATGACCTGATCTGGGTTAGCAGCTTCAAACGTGCTTACATTCACAGTGCCAGATGTGTGAAGAGCAACAGGTGGAAGAGAGACGTGTGGCACTCAAAGTGTTTTATCTGAAGAAGAAAAACAACAGAAAAATCTTTCAATTTTTTCCCTTTCCTCTAAACTAACAGATGCCTATGGAAGCACTGAAGGACATGGTGATGGAAAATATATTTTAATGCTTTTGTGTTCTATCGCAAAAGTTTTGCCAAGAAACTTTGCATTCATTTGATAGAACTCAAAAGTTTTGAGAGTGGAAAGCATTAAAATTCATTTTTCCTCCCATTACCATGTCCCTTTAGGGCTTCCGTAGCTCCTCGTGTGACCCTCAGCAAACACAGACAAATATACATGAATAATGCAAGTACTTTGAACTGGTTCATCTCTGATAATTGTGCCAGTGTAGTTTATAAAGTGATTAAAAAAACACTTAAGATTAAATGTATTATTTTGTCTGATATTGACAGCTATTCGGGGGATTATTTTATGGTCTAAGGATAATGTCTACTTCTAATATCTTACTTTAACCCTCATGCACTGCTCGATTTCTGCGCACAGCCTGTAAGATGCGGATCAAATTGACCCTTTTAGATTCAATACAATTTTCCAAAAACCACACTATGAAAACAACGAAGAATCATGGACAAACAGTAAACTTTTGATATCAGCACTTGTCAAACATTACAAAACACTTTTATCTGAACATATCATTTATGAAAATGCTTTTAAACACTTTTTTAACAGTTGTTTTGACAAAATATAATATAAAATGAAATAAAAAAACAGAATTCTGAATTTTTTTGCATATTTATTTTTACCAAACCTTTTTTTTTTTTTACATTAATGCTCAAAACATCATAACTGAACAATTTAACCCTCAGACGGTCTTCGTTTCGGAGTCACATCCTGGGCCTTCCCGGTCAGAAGTGACCGGACACCTAAAAATGAAACTTCCTCCATCCCAGTAAAACCAATGCAATTTATTTTTGTTCTATAATATTTTTTCTTTTTCATTTTGTATTTTGAGAGAATTTTATTGAATTTATTAATATTTATGCAATATTTATGGTCTATTTTTGCCATTGAAAAAAAAAAAAAAAAAAAATATATATATATATATATATATATATATATATATATGTTTTTTTTTTTTTTTTAATGCAGTATTTTAGTTTAATATAGAGTCTAGGCCTTCAAAAAAAATTTTTTTTAAGCAGATTAGCACCATCTGGTGAGAGTATGGAGAGAAAGCGTAGAACCATGGTGTAACCACTAGATGGCATGTACAGCTCTCTGTGGAGAGGCATGTGAATTCCCCAGCTGTTTATGGACACATTTACTTTTTTTTTTTTTTTTTTACAGAATTTGTGACAAAAAATGCAATTCATTCAATTATAACACTTTATGTAAAATAATATTTAAAACATTTTTTTTGTTTGTTGGATTTTTAGATTTTTTTGTCAATTTCCCATTCATGTCCTATGGGGGTCATTTTTGACAGAAGACCACAAGTGTGACTATTTTTTTTTGTGTGTTCACATACCTAATGCCATAAAAGTCACCAAGTTTAGTAACATTCCGATGAAGCTGTGATTTTTAAAAATTCTAAACAGATTTTTTGTAATCAAAATGTATTGGTGTGTATGTATACAAGTGTGTTTGTATGTGTGTGTGTGTGTGTGTGTGGGTGTGTGTGTGTGTCTTTTTTGCACTCTTGATGTTGTTAGGGTGACCACCCGTCCCGCGTAGCGCGTGCGCGCACAGCGTTTGAAGCCCAATTCACGCGTCACGCAAATTGAGACCGTGTCACGCATAATCATAATCATAATCTATGCTTGATCAAAAAAACAGTTGGTCGCTCTATATACTCGAGCCCCAAGCAGACAAACGAACATTACTTGACATTTCAGCCCGCTATTGTTGCCACACAAACCCCTCAGTTGAACTGCTGACTAGGTTGTTGTCAACTTTTTCGTTGTTGTCATGACAGCGCACGCACGCGCATACCAGACACACTTGGAAGGAAGGAACTTTTAGATGCGCGCTTTCCAATTCGAAAAATTCGAGAAAGAGACTGTCTGAGAGCCAACGCCATCATCAATTAAAAAGAGAAGGTGTGAGTACAGGAAACAAGAATGGGGAAATGAGTATTTGTGGCTGAAAGGTGTTGAGGGGGATACCGAGAGGGCTTTTTGTGACCTTTGCAAAACGTCCTTCTCAATCGGACATGGAGGGAGGGGAATACGAGGTCAATCGTATTTTTTTTAAATACTTTTTTTTAACTGTTCCTGTGGTGTTGAGCAACTACAATTTCTGTTAATCCTATAAATTTATATTATAATTTATTAATTTATTTAAAGTAAATAAATTGTAATGAAAAATAAATAAAATTAAATAGTAAATCTTAAGTGGAAGTACATCTGTCAATTCATTGAATGTTCAAAATATTATGAGTCTTTATTTAGAAAAAAAAATACACATTGGTTGGCCTATTCATGAGCATACATCAAAAATTACACGTTTAGGAGAATAGGGCATTATTAATACTATGCAAGGTGGTATGTGCTAGAAATGGGTAAACCACTATCAGTGAGTCTGCCAGTGGGGCACCGCCGCGCCAGACAGTGTCCCACATTGTCCCTCAGAAACATACCCCTTGTCCCCCCTTGGGCTTATTAGCAGGTGGTCACTCTTGATGTTGTAGAGTGTCACCCCTTTACAGCTGTGTACTGTTTTTTAGGATTGTGGCCGATTTGTAGATTGTACACACAAAAATTCGAAGTTTTTTTTTTGTATTTGTATTTGTATTTTTTTTTTTTTATCTCAATTAAGTTTTTGTATTCACATACCTAATGCCATACAAGTCACCAAGTTTCATAACATTCCGATGAAGCTGTGATTTTTAGAAATTCAAAACAGAAAATGCTTCGGTCAGAAATGATCGAGGACCGTCTGAGGGTTAATATTACTGTCTAACGACATTAATGTTTACTTTTGCTAAGTTGTCTACGGAAGCCCTGAACCGCAAGGTGAAAAGAAAAAGAAAAAGAAAACTTATCTCGTTATCTTCGAGATATTAAGTCGTTATTTCGAGATATTAAGTCGTTATTTCGACTTGCATCCGCAAATTATGATGACTAATACAAAATAAAACATTTTATTAAATGTCTCTATTTGCACAAATTGCTGCACATTCGTTGAATTCTGAATTTTGCACACATAAGTTGAAAGCAATGTGTTTGTGGATAGTAAAACATGTCTGCAATATTTATCAAGTTCACGGATAATTGTGTGTGCATTTATTAATGATACTAAAATCATAATAAAGTATACTACAAAAAATCAGATGATACCAGAATATGAACGCAACGCGTTTAATTTCACGTTAAGCATTTTCCTCCCGTAACCATTATAAGAACGCTAAATGTGGCTTAATGCATATTAGAATGTCCCCTTATTATGTCGAAATAACGAGATTAGTTTTTTTTTTCACCTTGCGGTTCAGGGCTTCCGTAG
Source organism: Squalius cephalus (assembly GCA_022829025.1). Taxonomy (NCBI): domain Eukaryota; kingdom Metazoa; phylum Chordata; class Actinopteri; order Cypriniformes; family Leuciscidae; genus Squalius; species Squalius cephalus. The sequence continues at coordinate 45,314,229 of CM040798.1, forward strand.
TTGTCTAATCTTTTGTTCTGTAGACTCCTTTCATAAATTCAAGAAATTACTCCTGACAAGATGAGCACACAGCAAGTTCACACACAAAGCTGCTTGGTCACTGATTGGTCCCTGGTCAACCAATCACAATTAAATTATAACTCATAATTTAATCTGATTGAACTTGACAACTAGACAGGAGGGCCTGTACTTCTGCTTTTGAGTAGCGACCTGTGCCTGTCAAACTGACCCACGAACAGCAAGAACGTACAAAAGTTATGCACATTACACAACACATCGGCGTGTTAAAACTTTGCATGCATGTTCATGACCCTAAATGAGAAAAAGTCACACAATATCAAGAAAAACAACATGGGTTTAATAGTATTTCAGATTGAAAAAATAAATAACTCATTTTACCATATGACTGACAAAATATTTTTCTGTATTGAAATAAGAGGGGAAAAGCTTCACAGGGAAGTAAAAAGCGAGTCAGAGATGATTTAGTCAGTGAATATTATCTTTTCCCTTTTTATCTTTTGAAAAGTCTTACCCTAACCTTTGGAATGATAATGTACAATATTTGAAAAATTGTTTGCAAAATAAAACAAAACTACTGTGGTGTGTGTGTCGGGGGCCTGATAGCAGCATGATTTATCTCAAAAACTGGCTTATTGATATTAATAAACATCTGGTATA
>CM040798.1:45319906-45324906 GCA_022829025.1 Squalius cephalus
GGAACCACAGATGCCATCTACGCCGCCTGCCTGCTAATGGAGAGGCATAGGGAGAAGAACATACTGGTCCATATGGCCTTCCTCGATTTTGAGAAAGCTTTCGACAGAGTTCCCCATGCACCAAGATCGCCGGTACCACAAGCAGCGTCCGGTGCCCTGTTGGAACCTCGCTACCATTTGACATCTGGGTTGGCGTACACCAGGGATCAGCCCTATCGCCGCTGCTTTTCGTCCTCTGCATGGACACAGTAACAGCCGACATCCAAACTAACCATCCATGGACGCTGCTGTATGCTGACGTCGTCTTCCTCGCCAAAGAGACCCGCCAGGAACTCAACGTCCAAGTGCAGCAGTGGAACGACCACCTTGGCGAAAGCGGCCTCAAGCTCAACCTGGATAAAATGGAATACATGGAAGGTGGCGCCCAAACCGACGGCACAATCACCATCAATGGGAAGGACCTGAAGAAAGTGGAGAAATTCAAGTACCTTGGCTCCACCCTCTCGGCTAATGGTGACAGCCTTCCAGACACCAGAGCAAGAGTCAACCCTGCCTGGATGAAGTGGCGCCAGGTCACTGGTGTCCTCTGTGATCGACGCATGCCCACCCACCTCAATGAAAAGGTTTACAAGACGGTAGTCCGCCCAGTTGCCCTCTATGGAGCAGAATGCTGGCCTGCAACCACCAAACACGAACAGGCCCTCCACACGATTGAGATGCGTATGCTCAGATGGACATTGGGACTGACCCGACTGGACCACGTTACGAATGAGGATGTCAGAAAGATCATGGGAGTAGCACCAATCACGGAGAGGATGCGAGAAGCCTGCCTCCGATGGTATGGCCATGTGATCCGAAGTGACGAAGAGTCAGTGACGAGAAGAGCACTGCGGCTCAGCCCTGAGGGGAAAAGGCCACGTGGAAGACCGAAAAAGAGGTGGATGGACCGAATCAAGGAGGACATCGATGCCGCCCCCGAGGATGCCTTGGACCGGAGAAAAGCTTGCCGACAAGTGGACCCTGCACCTGCACTGGACATACGCTAGGAAGAAGATGTAAATATGTGCTGCGCTTTCCTCTCAATAACAATATAAACAAAACAAAAATGAGAGCGGTGAGAAAGCAGCAGTTCAGAAAGCATCTGATCATATAGATGTGGATATATTTGCATATGTTCTGCTAAAAGCGCTGTATTCTGCAGTCAGGCCAGTAGGTGGTGATGTCACTGTAAAGAAACACTACGCACCTGTAGACTGAACACGAAACGCACAAGCATGACGTCACTGTCTTCATGAATTCAAGCTTATGTAGTTTACAAGGAGACAATAATGGTATTGTTTTCAAAAGTTTGCATTTTCAGGCCCCCAAAATGCTGTTGTGTAAATGAACGGACAAAAATGAACGCGTTTGAGGAATGAACACGTTTGAGGAATGAACACGTTTGAGGAATGAACACGTTTGAGGAATGAACACGTTTGAGGAATGAACACGTTTGAGGAATGAACACGTTTGAGGAATGAACACGTTTGAGGAATGAACACGTTTGAGGAATGAACACGTTTGAGGAATGAACACGTTTGAGGAATGAGAGAATGAACACGCGTTTGAGAAACGAACGTGTGTGTTTGTGCTGCTGTTCACCTGTAGTTTGGCCGTGAGGTTTTCACACTCTGCCATGAGCTGAGGGATGATTTCTGCCTGTTTGCACAGGTTCTCAAGCTCCTGAAAAACAGCATCATACGTGTTTGTAAGAGCACTCACGGCAGGATGATGTGGCACATGTGTGTGTGTGTGTGTGTGTGTGTGTGTGTGTGTGTTTGACTCACCTGTTGTTTATCCTGCAGATCTGATTCCAACTCTTGAATTCTGAGCGTCAGCTGAACATTTCTCTCTTTCTCCAGATTCACCTCTTTACACTGCAGCTCCAGCTCTGAGATCTACACACACACACACCACGTTACTCTTCAATAACACACTTGAGCTAATAACCCAGTGCTCAATATTTCAGTCAAGTCAAGTCAAGTCATCTTCATTTATATAGCGCTTTTAACAATGTAGATTGTTTCAAAGCAGCTTTACAGAGATAAACGTATAATTTAAGGTAACAGAGATTGTTTTGGCTTTATAGCGGTTCTTTAATAAAGTTATTTTCCAGCTGAAGTTAGTTTTGATTGATTCGCTTCCGTCGCAACGATCATTTGTTATTAAATTAGGGGCCGCTAAGACGACACCATTCTCTCTACACAGACTTTAAACGCGAACCTGTGAGAAACGCTGATGGCGTTCACATGCGCATTAAGAATTGGTTCTATAGTTATGTGCGTTTGAATATATGTGCGCAGGTTTGGAATTCCCTACAAACCAAGCCTAAACAAAATACTGGTGTTTCCTTATAATTTTTGATACAGAATTTTATTTTATTTTATCACTTCGGGGTAGATACGCAAATTGAGTTTCCCGACGACGCTTTATCTGTAGAGTGGTAAAGGGATCCTCCATAGGGAGAGACTAGTTGGCACTTCAGCACTGCGTTGTCATCGGTCCAGGCGAAGGTCCTTCATCAGATCTGGATACGGCCTGGATCCGGCAGGCTGCGGGAAAACCTCGGGATAAACATAGACACTAAAATTAGCGTAGATGCCATTCTTCTCATGATGTAACGAGTACATCAGGATTTATGGGAAGTGTTCCCGGTTCCAGCTGACCTAATCTATGCAGCCTAACATTGAATTATAGAATTTTATAATGTATTATGTGAATGCTAGGTCAAAGAGATGTGTCTTTAGTCTAGCTTTGAACTGACAGAGTGTGTCTGCTTCCCGGACAATGTTAGGAAGACTGTTCCAAAGTTTTGGTGCTAAATAGGAGAAGGATCTACCGCCAGCAGTCGACTTTGATATTCTAGGTATTATCAACTGGCCGGAATTTTGAGATCGCAATAGACGTGACGGACTATAATGCGTTAAGAGCTCGCTCAAGTACTGCGGAGCTAAACCATTTAGTGCTTTGTAAGTGATCAGCAATATTAAAAAATTGATGCGATGTTTAATAGGGAGCCAGTGCAGTGTTGACAGAACCGGGCTAATATGGTCATACTTCCTGGTTCTGGTAAGAACTCGAGCTGCTGCATTTTGAACCAGCTGTAGTTTGTTTATTAAGCGTGCAGGGCAACCACCCAGTAGAGCATTACAATAATCTAGCCTTGAGGTCATGAACGCATGAACTAATTGTTCCGCATTTGTTACTGAGATCATATGGCGTAATTTAGATATATTTTTAAGATGGAAAAATGCAGTTTTACAGATACTAGACACATGACTTTCAAATGAAAGATTGGTATCAAAGAGCACACCCAGGTTCCTAACCGACAACGAAGACTTTGTGACTGACTTCAGCTCAGTCAGTCACAAAGGACGAGCACAAACGCAAAAGTCTCCTTCTAAACTCTGATTCTGTGAAACTGTGGTGAACCTTGACCGACTGAAGCCTTCGCAGCGCGAGCCTACGCCGACTGAGCAGAGCGAGCCTACGCCGACTGAGCAGAGCGAGCCTACGCCGACTGAGCAGAGCGAGCCTACGCCGACTGAGCAGAGCGAGCCTACGCCGACTGAGCAGAGCGAGCCTACGCCGACTGAGCAGAGCGAGCCTTTAAAGGGCTTATTTCTGCTATTGTAGGCTCATTTTGTAAATGTAAGCAACTAATTTAGACGCAAGAACTGGGTGCCGGTGCTGTGAGACATACATGCTCGGCCAGACTCGGCTCGAAGTCGTGCATCTTCGGATGCGTAGCTGCGCGCGCTGTTACAAAAAAAGCCGTGCACACCGGCAAACGAAATTGGGACTTGCGCACCCAACGCGCACGACCACCCACACCGCAATGGCTTCATTTTTGCCGCGCGCACCTTCGTGCTCGTGCGGACACGGCGAGTATAAACCTAGCTTGAGATAGATTAACCCTGAGCAAGTGAGTGTTAATCTCACACTCCTCACGTCCTCCAGTGTGTGTGTGTGTGTGTGTGTGTGTGTGTGTGTGTTCCTCAGGCTCTCGTGTCTCACCTGGTTCCTCAGCTGGTTCTCCTCCTCCTGGCTCTGGGTCACTCGACTCCTCCAGTTCTCAGCGCTGATCTTCTCCTCCTCCAGCGCTTCCTGTAGACGAGCGTTACTCTCCCTCAGTGCCTGTAGCTCCAGCTCACACTTCCTACCATCACACACACACACAGATCACTGCGAGTTCACTTCTTACTGTCACATACACACATACACATACACACACACACACACACACACTGATCACTGTGAGTTCAGTTCTTACTGTCACACACACACACACACTGATCACTGCGAGTTCACTTCTTACTGTCACACACACACACTTGTGAGTTCAGGATAACGTCTGCTCTTGAGAAGGATAAATCTCTCTGATACAGTGAGAGTATTGCAAGTATTTGATACACTGCTGATTTTGCAGGTTTTCCCACTTACAAAGCATGTAGAAGTCTGTAATGTTTATCATAGGTACTCTTCAACTGTGAGTGACAGAATCTAAAACAAAAATCCAGAAAATCACATTGTATGATTTTTAAGTAATTAATTTTTTTTTTGCATGACATAAGTATTTGATTTATCAGAAAAGCAGAACTTAATATTTGGTACAGAAACCTTTGTTTGCATTTACAGAGATCATGGGTTTCCTGTAGTTCTTGACCAGGTTTGCACACACTGGGGATTCTGGCCCACTCCTCCACACAGACCTTCTCCAGATCCTTCAGGTTTCTGGGCTGTCGCTGGGCAATACAGACTTTCAGCTCCCTCCAAAGATTCTCTATTGGGTTCAGGTCTGGAGACTGGCTAGGCCACTCCAGGACCTTGAGATGCTTCTTACGGAGCCACTCCTTAGTTGCCCTGGCTGTGTGTTTGGGTCGTTGTCATGCTGGAAGACCCAGCCACGACCCATCTTCAATGCTCTTACTGAGGGAAGGAGGTTGTTGGCAAAGATCTGG
>CM040798.1:45332406-45337406 GCA_022829025.1 Squalius cephalus
CACACAGAGGAACACACAGAGGAACACGCATAAACACGCAGAGGAACACACAGAGGAACACACAGAGGAACACGCATAAACACGCAGAGGAACACACATGAACACATGAACACGCAGAGGAACACGCATAAACACGCAGAGGAACACACAGAGGAACACACAGAGGAACACGCATAAACACGCAGAGGAACACACAGAGGAACACACAGAGGAACACACAGAGGAACACACAGAGGAACACACAGAGGAACACACAAAGGAACACGCATAAACACACAGAGGAACACGCATAAACACACAGAGGAACACGCAGAGGAACACAGAGGAACACACAGAGGAACACACAGGAACACGCAGAGGAACACGCATAAACACGCAGAGGAACACACAGAGGAACACACAGAGGAACACGCATAAACACGCAGAGGAACACACAGAGGAACACGCATAAACACGCAGAGGAACACGCATAAACACGCAGAGGAACACACAGAGGAACACGCATAAACACGCAGAGGAACACACATGAACACATGAACACGCAGAGGAACACGCATAAACACGCAGAGGAACACACAGAGGAACACACAGAGGAACACACAGAGGAACACACAGAGGAACACGCATAAACACGCAGAGGAACACGCATAAACACACAGAGGAACACGCAGAGGAACACACAGAGGAACACGCAGAGGAACACAGAGGAACACACAGAGGAACACACAGGAACACGCAGAGGAACACGCATAAACACGCAGAGGAACACACATGAACACATGAACACACAGAGGCACACGCATGAACACGCAGAGGAACACGCATGAACACGCAGAGGAACACGCATGCACACACATGAACACGCAGAGGAACACGCATGCACACGCAGAGGAACACGCATGAACACAGAGGAACACGCAGAGGAACACAGAGGAACACGCAGAGGAACACGCAGAGGAACACAGAGGAACACGCAGAGGAACACGCAGAGGAACACACAGAGGAACACACAGAGGAACACACAGAGGAACACACAGAGGAACACACAGAGGAACACGCATGAACACGCATGAACACGCAGAGGAACACGCATGAACACGCAGAGGAACACACAGAGGAACACACAGAGGAACACGCATGAACAGAGGAACACGCAGAGGAACACACAGAGGAACACGCAGAGAAACACGCAGAGGAACACACAGAGGAACACACAGAGGAACACACAGAGGAACACACAGAGGAACACGCATGAACACGCATGGACACGCAGAGGAACACGCATGAACACGCAGAGGAACACACAGAGGAACACACAGAGGAACACGCATGAACACAGAGGAACACGCAGAGGAACACACAGAGGAACACGCAGAGAAACACGCAGAGGAACACACAGAGGAACACACAGAGGAACACGCAGAGGAACACGCAGAGGAACACACAGAGGAACACACAGAGGAACACGCAGAGGAACACGCAGAGGAACACACAGAGGAACACGCATAAACACGCAGAGGAACACGCATGAACACGCATGAACACACATGAACACGCAGAGGAACACGCATGCACACGCAGAGGAACACGCATGAACACGCATGAACACACATGAACACGCAGAGGAACACGCATGCACACGCAGAGGAACACGCATGAACACGCATGAACACAGAGGAACACGCAGAGGAACACGCATGAACACAGAGGAACACGCAGAGGAACACGCAGAGGAACACGCAGAGGAACACGCAGAGGAACACGCAGAGGAACACGCATGCACACGCAGAGGAACACGCATGAACACAGAGGAACACGCAGAGGAACACACATGAACACACAGAGGAACACGCATGAACACGCAGAGGAACACGCATGAACACGCAGAGGAACACGCATGAACACGCATGAACGCAGAGGAACACGCATGAACACGCAGAGGAACACGCATGAACACGCAGCGGAACACGCATGAACACGCAGAGGAACACGCAGAGGAACACGCAGAGGAACACGCATGTACACACAGAGGAACACGCATGAACACAGAGGAACCCGCAGAGGAACACGCATGAACACGCAGAGGAACGCGCAGAGAAACGCATGAACACGCAGAGGAACACGCATGCACACGCATGAACACGCAGAGGAACACGCATGCACACGCAGAGGAACACGCATGAACACGCATGAACACAGAGGAACACGCAGAGGAACACACAGAGGAACACGCATGAACACGCATGAACACGCAGAGGAACACGCATGAACACGCAGAGGAACACGCATGAACACGCAGAGGAACACGCATGAACGCAGAGGAACACGCAGAGGAACACGCATGAACACGCAGAGGAACACGCATGAACACGCAGAGGAACATGCATGAACACGCAGAGGAACACGCAGAGGAACACGCAGAGGAACACGCAGAGGAACACGCAGAGGAACACTCATGAACACGCATAGGAACACACAGAGGAACACGCATCAACACGCATCAACACGCATCAACACGCATCAACACGCATGGACACACAGAGGAACACCAATGAACACGCATGAACACACAAACACGCAGAGGAACACACATGAACACGCAGATGAGAATACGCATGAACACGCAGAGGAACACACATGAACGCAGAGGAACACGCAGAGGAACAAACATTAACACGCGTGAACGCATGAACACACAGAGGAACACACAGAGGAACACGCAAAGGAACACGCAGAGGAACAAACATTAACACGCGTGAACACGCAGAGGAACACGCATGAACACGCAGATGAAAATATGCATGAACACGCAGAGGAACACGCATGAACACACAGATGAGAATACGCATGAACACGCAGAGGAACACATGAACACACAGAGGAACACGCAGAGGAACAAACATTAACATGCGTGAACACGCATGAACACGCAGAGGAACACACAGAGGAACACGCATGAACAAGCATGAACACGCATGAACACGCAGAGGAACACGCATGAACACACAGATGAGAATACGCATGAACACGCAGAGGAACACACATGAACACACAGAGGAACACGCAGAGGAACACGCAGAGGAACAAACATTAACACGCAGAGGAACACGCATGAACACGCAGAGGAACACGCATGAACACGCATGAACGCAGAGGAACACATGAACACGCAGAGGAAGACGCATGATCACGCAGAGGAACACGCAGAGGAACACGCAGAGGAACACGCATGAACACGCAGAGGAACACGCATGAACACGCATGAACACGCAGAGGAACACATGAACACGCAGAGGAAGACGCATGATCACGCAGAGGAACACGCAGAGGAACACGCAGAGGAACACGCATGAACACGCAGAGGAACACATGAACACGCAGTGGAACACGCAGTGGAACACGCATGATCATGCAGAGGAACACGCAGAGGAACACGCAGAGGAACACGCAGAGGAACACGCAGAGGAACACGCATGAACACGCAGAGGAACACATGAACACGCAGTGGAACACGCAGTGGAACACGCATGATCATGCAGAGGAACACGCAGAGGAACACGCATGAACACGCATGAACACGCATGAACACGCATGAACACGCATGAACACGCAGAGGAACACACAGGAACACGCAGAGGAACATGCAGAGGAACACGCATAAACACGCATAAACACGCAGAGGAACACGCATGAACACACAGAGGAACACGCATGAACACGCAGAGGAACACGCAGAGGAACATGCAGAGGAACACGCATGAACACGCATGAACACGCATGAACACGCATGAACACGCAGAGGAACACACAGGAACACGCAGAGGAACATGCAGAGGAACACGCATAAACACGCAGAGGAACACGCAGAGGAACACGCATGAACACGCAGAGGAACACGCATAAACACGCAGAGGAACACGCAGAGGAACACGCATGAACACGCAGAGGAACACGCAGAGGAACACGCAGAGGAACACGCAGAGGAACACGCAGAGGAACACGCAGAGGAACACGCAGAGGAACACGCATGAACACGCAGAGGAACACGCATGAACACGCAGAGGAACACGCATGAACACGCATGAACACGCAGAGGAACACGCATAGGAACACGCATAGGAACACGCAGAGGAACACGCAGAGGAACACGCATAGGAACACGCAGAGGAACACGCAGAGGAACACGCAGAGGAACACGCAGAGGAACACGCAGAGGAACACGCAGAGGAACACGCAGAGGAACATGCAGAGGAACAAACATTACCACGCAGAGGAACACGCAGAGGAACAAACATTAACACGCGTGAACACCCAAAGGAACATACATGAACACGCAGAGGAACACACATGAACACGCATGAACACGCAGAGGAACACGCATGAACACGCAGAGGAACACGCATGAACACACAGAGGAACACGCATGAACACGCATGAACACGCATGAACACGCATGAACACGCATGAACACACAGAGGAACACGCATGAACACGCATGAACACACAGAGGAACACACAGAGGAACACGCATGAACACACAGAGGAACACGCATGAACACGCATGAACACGCATGAACACGCATGAACACGCATGAACACGCTTCACGATATAAGCAGTGACACTCTCGAAAATAACCTGAGACGTGACGAGGCACTTGTGATTCACAGCTGTTTGTAAATCTCACACATCACCAAAGCATCTAGAACATTCCCTGAATCTCAGAGCAGGAATGAGCCGCGGCAGGAATGCGGTTCTACCTGCACACACACACACACACACCCACCCACAGGAGCCACACCTGACCTCTGACAGCACTGAGCTGCTCTCTGATTGGAGCAGACTGTGGGAGAGGGCGGAGCACACACATTCCAGCAGGTCAAACTGCTCCGATACTCATGAGCAGAAACACAGAAAACATGCATGACAGGAGACTCATCAACCAATCAGATCTCAGGGTTCAGATCTCCACACGTCTCTAACATCATGAACCGCCACCGTT
>CM040798.1:45342406-45397406 GCA_022829025.1 Squalius cephalus
CGCAAGCGTGTTGGAAGCGTTTCCAGGCAAAATAGAATAGGAAAAGATGTTTATATGTAATTTTGACACAAATATATGAATAAATTACATTTTTTTTTAATGTTTGAAAGTCTCTAGGTTTACACTGGCACGCGCATGCCCAGTGTTGGTGAATGGTCACGTGATCCGCGTTTTCAGTCGTTTAGGCCATGTCCACACTAATACGTTTTCGTTTGAAAACGTATATTTTTCTCTCCGTTTTGGCCTTCCGTCCACACTGAGACGGCATTTTTATTAATGAAAACGAAGCTTTTTGAAAACGCACTCCAATGCGGATTTGAAAACGCCGTTTTCGCGTTGTAGTGTGGACTGAGAAACCGGTGGTGTTTAAAAACGATGACGTAAATTTAGTCATGTGACGCATATTGTACCAACAGATATTCATGTTCATACCAGTATTGTGCCTGTTATGTGCTATTCACTTTCACACTGTTGCTAAAAATATTCTACATTGCACACTCTTCATATCACAGTCCTGCAAAGATGACAGAATTTACTCACATTTGCTGTCCTGCGGCAATACATGAGAGCAGTTTTAGCGTTTTAGACCAAACCTATGGTGACTGCGTGCGACCTGGACCGCATCAGTGAATGCTGAGATATTTTACTAAATAAAATGTTCCTGTCAGAAGAATTGCGCGATAACTTAATTATTTATTTTTTCCATCTGAATCATGTCAGTGATCTTTTGTGGGGTTTTACGCTTGCGCAGTAAAGGTGAATTTAGCATTTTCAGGCGTTTTTAAAAGGATTCTCATCTACACTGAAACGTCCGAAAATGCCTGAAAACGCTAGTGTGGACGGAGAGCGTTTATAAACGAAAACGCCGTTTTCAAATGTATCCGGATTAATGTAGACGTAGCCTTAGTTCATTGTCCACCCATAACCGCACAGAAGAACAACATCTTTCAGAACCAAGCACAGGATCTCAGGCAACCATCCACACTACTGCAGTTTCGTTTAGAAACGGAGACCTTTTGCTACGTTTGCACCTCCTGTCCAGACTAAAACGGCAAAAACGGAGGACTTTAGAAACGATGAGGCTCACGCGCGGCTCTATGATTGGGTGTCATCAGTCATGGCGTATACACAGGTAATATTCAGTACCAGTAAACTCCACCCGCTGGAACAGTTTCTTACAGTAAGAAACTGCCGTCTCAGGCGCGGAAAACGCGTGCATGCTAGAAATAGAACCGACGCCTATTTTTCATGCGACACGCAAGCGTGTTGGAAGCGTTTCCAGGCAAAATAGAATAGGAAAAGATGTTTATATGTAATTTTGACACAAATATATTAATAAATTACATTTTGATGTTTGAAAGTCTCTAGGTTTACACTGGCACGCGCATGCCCAGTGTTGGTGAATGGTCACGTGATCCGCGTTTTCAGTCGTTTTAACGTGGACAGAGATCAATTCTAATACGCAGCTAAAACGCTGGTGTGGACGGAGATCGTATTCGTTTTAATTCTCCGTTTCTAAACTAAAACGCAGTAGTGTGGACGGGGCCTGAGGCTAATGCTGCTTTAGAGGATAAAAATAGAAGACCATCAGCCGCACACACAGCAGCAGTGATGCGAACTAACAGCCTTACACACACACACACACACACTGTCGGTCTGGATGCGGGTCACACTGCGCTGCAGGGAAGAGACAGACTGTTTTTGTTTTCTTTGCCTCAATCTCTTAATGTGTTTCAATAGTATGTCATTCATTTTATCTTTCCTTTTCAATTACTTTGTATATTTCGTCTTGATATTTGTGTCAACTTCTGTCCACTGACAGACTGAAGAAACACAGCACGTGTGTGTTTGCCTGCCATCGTGTGTGTGACAGAGTGCGTGTGAAGGAGTGAGAGAGTGAGAGAGAGAGAGAGAGAGAGAGAGAGAGTGTGTGTGTGTGTGTGTGTGTGTGTGTGACAAAGAGAGAGAGAGAGTGTGTGTGTGTGAGAGAGCGAGGGAGAGTGTGTGTGTGTGTGTGTGTGTGTGAGAGAGAGAGCGAGAGAGAGTGTGTGTGTGTGAGAGAGAGAGTGAGTGTGTGTGTGTGACAGAGAGAGAGAGAGTGTGTGTGAGTGTGTGTGTGTGTGTGAGAGAGCGAGAGAGAGTGTGTGTGTGTGTGTGTGTGTGTGAGAGAGAAAGCGAGAGAGAGTGTGTGTGTGTGTGTGTGTGTGTGTGTGTGTGTGAGAGAGAGAGAGAGAGAGAGAGAGAGAGAGAGAGAGAGAGAGAGAGAGAGAGAGAGAGAGAGAGAGAGAGAGAGAGAGAGAGAGAGAGAGAGAGAGAGAGAGAGAGAGAGAGAGAGAGAGAGAGAGGCCCGCCAGCGCTGTCACATCACATTCACACTCGCTTCAGTGGGACTCTGGAAAACATGGAGTTTCTCTGCTCGTCACACTAACACACAAACATCTACAGTCTCTCTACAGTCTCACACACATCTACAGTCTCACACACATCTACAGACTCACACACATCTACAGTCTCACACACATCTACAGACTCACATCAACAGACTCACACACACATCTACAGTCTCACACACATCTACAGACTCACACACATCTACAGACTCTCTACAGTCTCACACACATCTACAGACTCACACACATCTACAGACTCACACACATCTACAGACTCACACACATCTACAGACTCACACACATCTACAGTCTCACACACATCTACAGACTCACACACATCTACAGTCTCACACACATCTACAGACTCACACACATCTACAGACTCACACACATCTACAGTCTCACACACATCTACAGTCTCACACACATCTACAGTCTCACACACATCTACAGTCTCACACACATCTACAGACTCACACACATCTACAGTCTCACACACATCTACAGACTCACACACATCTACAGTCTCACACACATCTACAGTCTCACACACATCTACAGACTCACACACATCTACAGACTCACACACATCTACAGACTCACACACATCTACAGTCTCACACACATCTACAGACTCACACACATCTACAGACTCACACACATCTACAGTCTCACACACATCTACAGACTCACACACATCTACAGTCTCACACACATCTACAGACTCACACACATCTACAGACTCACACACATCTACAGACTCACACACATCTACAGTCTCACACACACATCTACAGACTCACACACATCTACAGTCTCACACACACATCTACAGACTCACACACATCTACAGTCTCACACACATCTACAGTCTCACACACATCTACAGACTCACACACATCTACAGACTCACACACATCTACAGTCTCACACACACATCTACAGACTCACACACATCTACAGTCTCACACACATCTACAGTCTCACACACATCTACAGTCTCACACACATCTACAGTCTCACACACACATCTACAGACTCACACACATCTACAGTCTCACACACATCTACAGTCTCACACACATCTACAGTCTCACACACACATCTACAGTCTCACACACATCTACAGTCTCACACACATCTACAGTCTCACACACATCTACAGTCTCACACACATCTACAGTCTCACACACATCTACAGACTCACACACATCTACAGTCTCACACACACATCTACAGACTCACACACATCTACAGTCTCACACACATCTACAGTCTCACACACACATCTACAGACTCACACACATCTACAGTCTCACACACATCTACAGTCTCACACACATCTACAGTCTCACACACATCTACAGTCTCACACACACATCTACAGTCTCACACACATCTACAGACTCACACACATCTACAGTCTCACACACATCTACAGACTCACACACATCTACAGTCTCACACACATCTACAGTCTCACACACATCTACAGACTCACACACATCTACAGTCTCACACACATCTACAGACTCACACACATCTACAGTCTCACACACATCTACAGTCTCACACACATCTACAGACTCACACACATCTACAGTCTCACACACATCTACAGACTCACACACATCTACAGACTCACACACATCTACAGACTCACACACACATCTACAGACTCACACACATCTACAGTCTCACACACACATCTACAGACTCACACACATCTACAGTCTCACACACATCTACAGTCTCACACACATCTACAGTCTCACACACACATCTACAGTCTCACACACATCTACAGACTCACACACATCTACAGTCTCACACACACATCTACAGTCTCACACACATCTACAGTCTCACACACATCTACAGTCTCACACACATCTACAGTCTCACACACATCTACAGTCTCACACACATCTACAGACTCACACACATCTACAGTCTCACACACACATCTACAGTCTCACACACACATCTACAGTCTCACACACATCTACAGTCTCACACACATCTACAGTCTCACACACATCTACAGACTCACACACATCTACAGTCTCACACACATCTACAGTCTCACACACATCTACAGTCTCACACACATCTACAGACTCACACACATCTACAGTCTCACACACATCTACAGTCTCACACACATCTACAGACTCACACACATCTACAGACTCACACACATCTACAGTCTCACACACATCTACAGTCTCACACACATCTACAGACTCACACACATCTACAGACTCACACAC
Source organism: Squalius cephalus (assembly GCA_022829025.1). Classification (NCBI taxonomy): domain Eukaryota; kingdom Metazoa; phylum Chordata; class Actinopteri; order Cypriniformes; family Leuciscidae; genus Squalius; species Squalius cephalus. Next base: position 45,347,070 of record CM040798.1, read on the forward strand.
ATCTACAGTCTCACACACATCTACAGTCTCACACACATCTACAGTCTCACACACATCTACAGTCTCACACACATCTACAGTCTCACACACATCTACAGACTCACACACATCTACAGTCTCACACACATCTACAGTCTCACACACACATCTACAGACTCACACACATCTACAGACTCACACACATCTACAGTCTCACACACACATCTACAGTCTCACACACATCTACAGTCTCACACACATCTACAGACTCACACACATCTACAGACTCACACACATCTACAGACTCACACACACATCTACAGACTCACACACATCTACAGACTCACACACATCTACAGTCTCACACACACATCTACAGTCTCACACACATCTACAGTCTCACACACATCTACAGTCTCACACACACATCTACAGACTCACACACATCTACAGACTCACACACATCTACAGTCTCACACACACATCTACAGTCTCACACACATCTACAGTCTCACACACACATCTACAGTCTCACACACATCTACAGTCTCACACACATCTACAGACTCACACACATCTACAGACTCACACACATCTACAGACTCACACACATCTACAGTCTCACACACATCTACAGTCTCACACACATCTACAGTCTCACACACACATCTACAGACTCACACACATCTACAGTCTCACACACACATCTACAGACTCACACACATCTACAGTCTCACACACATCTACAGACTCACACACATCTACAGTCTCACACACATCTACAGTCTCACATCAACAGACTCACACACATCTACAGACTCACATCAACAGACTCACACACACATCTACAGTCTCACACACATCTACAGACTCACATCAACAGACTCACACACACATCTACAGTCTCACACACATCTACAGACTCACACACATCTACAGTCTCACACACACATCTACAGACTCACACACATCTACAGTCTCACACACACATCTACAGACTCACACACATCTACAGACTCACACACATCTACAGACTCACACACATCTACAGTCTCACACACATCTACAGACTCACACACATCTACAGACTCACACACATCTACAGTCTCACACACATCTACAGTCTCACACACATCTACAGTCTCACACACATCTACAGTCTCACACACATCTACAGACTCTCTACAGTCTCACACACATCTACAGTCTCACACACATCTACAGTCTCACACACATCTACAGACTCACACACATCTACAGACTCACACACATCTACAGTCTCACACACACATCTACAGACTCACACACATCTACAGACTCACACACATCTACAGACTCACACACATCTACAGTCTCACACACATCTACAGTCTCACACACACATCTACAGACTCACACACATCTACAGACTCACACACATCTACAGACTCACACACATCTACAGTCTCACACACACATCTACAGACTCACACACATCTACAGACTCACACACATCTACAGACTCACACACATCTACAGTCTCACACACATCTACAGACTCACACACATCTACAGTCTCACACACATCTACAGTCTCACACACATCTACAGTCTCACACACATCTACAGTCTCACACACATCTACAGTCTCACACATCTACAGTCTCACACACATCTACAGTCTCACACACACATCTACAGACTCACACACATCTACAGTCTCACACACACATCTACAGACTCACACACATCTACAGACTCACACACATCTACAGTCTCACACACATCTACAGTCTCACACACATCTACAGACTCACACACATCTACAGACTCACACACATCTACAGTCTCACACACACATCTACAGACTCACACACATCTACAGACTCACACACATCTACAGTCTCACACACACATCTACAGTCTCACACACATCTACAGTCTCACACACATCTACAGACTCACACACATCTACAGACTCACACACATCTACAGTCTCACACACATCTACAGTCTCACACACATCTACAGACTCACACACATCTACAGTCTCACACACACATCTACAGACTCACACACATCTACAGACTCAAACACATCTACAGTCTCACACACACATCTACAGTCTCACACACATCTACAGTCTCACACACATCTACTGACTCACACACATCTACAGACTCACACACATCTACAGTCTCACACACATCTACAGTCTCACACACATCTACAGACTCACATCAACAGACTCACACACACATCTACAGTCTCACACACATCTACAGTCTCACACACATCTACAGTCTCACACACATCTACAGACTCACATCTACAGTCTCACACACATCTACAGACTCACACACATCTACAGACTCACACACATCTACAGACTCACATCTACAGTCTCACACACATCTACAGACTCACACACATCTACAGTCTCACACACATCTACAGACTCACACACATCTACAGTCTCACACACATCTACAGTCTCACACACATCTACAGTCTCACACACATCTACAGTCTCACACACATCTACAGTCTCACACACATCTACAGACTCACACACACATCTACAGTCTCACACACATCTACAGACTCACACACATCTACAGTCTCACACACATCTACAGACTCACACACATCTACAGTCTCACACACATCTACAGACTCACACACATCTACAGACTCACACACATCTACAGTCTCACACACACATCTACAGACTCACACACATCTACAGACTCACACACATCTACAGTCTCACACACACATCTACAGTCTCACACACATCTACAGTCTCACACACATCTACTGACTCACACACATCTACAGTCTCACACTACATCTACAGTCTCACACACATCTACAGTCTCACACACATCTACAGTCTCACACACATCTACAGTCTCACACACATCTACTGACTCACACACATCTACAGTCTCACACACATCTACAGACTCACACACATCTACAGTCTCACACACATCTACAGACTCACACACACATCTACAGACTCACACACATCTACAGTCTCACACACATCTACAGTCTCACACACATCTACAGACTCACATCAACAGACTCACACACACATCTACAGTCTCACACACATCTACAGTCTCACACACATCTACAGTCTCACACACATCTACAGACTCACACACATCTACAGACTCACACACATCTACAGACTCACACACATCTACAGTCTCACACACATCTACAGTCTCACACACATCTACAGACTCACACACATCTACAGTCTCACACACATCTACAGACTCACACACATCTACAGACTCACACACATCTACAGACTCACACACATCTACAGACTCACACATCTACAGTCTCACACACATCTACAGTCTCACACACATCTACAGACTCACACACATCTACAGTCTCACACACATCTACAGTCTCACACACATCTACAGACTCACACACATCTACAGACTCACACACATCTACAGTCTCACACACATCTACAGTCTCACACACATCTACAGTCTCACACACATCTACAGACTCACACACATCTACAGTCTCACACACATCTACAGTCTCACACACATCTACAGTCTCACACACATCTACAGACTCACACACATCTACAGTCTCACACACATCTACAGACTCACACACATCTACAGACTCACACACATCTACAGTCTCACACACATCTACAGTCTCACACACATCTACAGTCTCACACACATCTACAGACTCACACACATCTACAGTCTCACACACATCTACAGTCTCACACACATCTACAGTCTCACACACATCTACAGACTCACACACATCTACAGTCTCACACACATCTACAGACTCACACACATCTACAGTCTCACACACATCTACAGTCTCACACACATCTACAGTCTCACACACATCTACAGACTCACACACATCTACAGTCTCACACACATCTACAGTCTCACACACATCTACAGACTCACACACATCTACAGTCTCACACACATCTACAGTCTCACACACATCTACAGTCTCACACACATCTACAGACTCACACACATCTACAGTCTCACACACATCTACAGTCTCACACACATCTACAGTCTCACACACATCTACAGTCTCACACACATCTACAGTCTCACATCTACAGTCTCACACACATCTACAGACTCACACACATCTACAGACTCACACACATCTACAGTCTCACACACATCTACAGTCTCACACACATCTACAGACTCACACACATCTACAGTCTCACACACATCTACAGTCTCACACACATCTACAGTCTCACACACATCTACAGTCTCACACACATCTACAGTCTCACACACATCTACAGTCTCACACACATCTACAGACTCACACACATCTACAGTCTCACACACATCTACAGTCTCACACACATCTACAGACTCACACACATCTACAGACTCACACACATCTACAGTCTCACACACATCTACAGTCTCACACACATCTACAGTCTCACACACATCTACAGTCTCACACACATCTACAGACTCACACACATCTACAGACTCACACACATCTACAGTCTCACACACATCTACAGTCTCACACACATCTACAGACTCACACACATCTACAGTCTCACACACATCTACAGACTCACACACATCTACAGTCTCACACACATCTACAGTCTCACACACATCTACAGTCTCACACACATCTACAGTCTCACACACATCTACAGACTCACACACATCTACAGTCTCACACACATCTACAGTCTCACATCTACAGTCTCACACACATCTACAGACTCACACACATCTACAGACTCACACACATCTACAGACTCACACACATCTACAGACTCACACACATCTACAGTCTCACACACATCTACAGACTCACACACATCTACAGTCTCACACACACATCTACAGACTCACACACATCTACAGACTCACACACATCTACAGACTCACACACATCTACAGTCTCACACACATCTACAGACTCACACACATCTACAGTCTCACACACATCTACAGACTCACACACATCTACAGACTCACACACATCTACTGACTCACACACATCTACTGACTCACACACATCTACAGACTCACACACATCTACAGTCTCACACACATCTACTGACTCACACACATCTACAGACTCACACACATCTACAGTCTCACACACATCTACAGACTCACACACATCTACAGTCTCACACACATCTACAGACTCACACACATCTACAGTCTCACACACACATCTACAGACTCACACACATCTACAGTCTCACACACACATCTACAGTCTCACACACACATCTACAGTCTCACACACATCTACAGACTCACACACATCTACAGTCTCACACACACATCTACAGACTCACACACATCTACAGTCTCACATCTACAGTCTCACACACATCTACAGTCTCACACACATCTACAGTCTCACACACATCTACAGTCTCACACACATCTACAGTCTCACACACATCTACAGACTCACACACATCTACAGTCTCACACACATCTACAGACTCACACACATCTACAGTCTCACACACATCTACAGTCTCTCACACATCTACAGACTCACACACATCTACAGACTCACACACATCTACAGTCTCACACACATCTACAGTCTCACACACATCTACAGACTCACACACATCTACAGTCTCACACACATCTACAGTCTCACACACATCTACAGTCTCACACACATCTACAGACTCACACACATCTACAGACTCACACACATCTACAGTCTCACACACATCTACAGTCTCACACACATCTACTGACTCACACACATCTACAGACTCACACACATCTACAGACTCACACACATCTACAGACTCACACACATCTACAGACTCACACACATCTACAGTCTCACACACATCTACAGTCTCACACACATCTACAGTCTCACACACATCTACAGTCTCACACACATCTACAGACTCACACACATCTACAGTCTCACACACATCTACAGACTCACACACATCTACAGACTCACACACATCTACAGTCTCACACACATCTACAGTCTCACACACATCTACAGACTCACACACATCTACAGACTCACACACATCTACAGTCTCACACACATCTACAGACTCACACACATCTACAGTCTCACACACATCTACAGTCTCACACACATCTACAGACTCACACACATCTACAGACTCACACACATCTACAGTCTCACACACATCTACTGACTCACACACATCTACAGACTCACACACATCTACAGTCTCACACACATCTACTGACTCACACACATCTACAGACTCACACACATCTACAGTCTCACACACATCTACTGACTCACACACATCTACAGACTCACACACATCTACAGACTCACACACATCTACAGTCTCACACACATCTACAGTCTCACACACATCTACAGTCTCACACACATCTACAGTCTCACACACATCTACAGTCTCACACACATCTACAGTCTCACACACATCTACAGACTCACACACATCTACAGTCTCACACACATCTACAGTCTCACACACATCTACGGTACACACATCTACAGACTCACACACATCTACAGTCTCACACACATCTACAGTCTCACACACATCTACAGTCTCACACACATCTACAGACTCTCTACAGTCTCACACACATCTACAGTCTCACACACATCTACGGTACACACACATCTACAGACTCACACACATCTACAGACTCTCTACAGTCTCACACACATCTACAGTCTCACACACATCTACAGTCTCACACACATCTACAGTCTCACACACATCTACAGTCTCACACACATCTACAGTCTCACACACATCTACTGACTCACACACATCTACAGACTCACACACATCTACAGACTCACACACATCTACAGTCTCACACACATCTACAGACTCACACACATCTACAGTCTCACACACATCTACAGTCTCACACACATCTACAGTCTCACACACATCTACAGTCTCACACACATCTACAGTCTCACACACATCTACAGTCTCACACACATCTACAGACTCACACACATCTACAGTCTCACACACATCTACAGTCTCACACACATCTACAGTCTCACACACATCTACAGTCTCACACACATCTACAGTCTCACACACATCTACAGTCTCACACACATCTACTGACTCACACACATCTACAGACTCACACACATCTACAGACTCACACACATCTACAGTCTCACACACATCTACAGACTCACACACATCTACAGTCTCACACACATCTACAGTCTCACACACATCTACAGTCTCACACACATCTACAGTCTCACACACATCTACAGTCTCACACACATCTACAGTCTCACACACATCTACAGACTCACACACATCTACAGACTCACACACATCTACAGTCTCACACACATCTACAGTCTCACACACATCTACAGTCTCACACACATCTACAGTCTCACACACATCTACTGACTCACACACATCTACAGTCTCACACACATCTACAGTCTCACACACATCTACAGTCTCACACACATCTACAGACTCACACACATCTACAGTCTCACACACATCTACAGACTCACACACATCTACAGTCTCACACACATCTACAGTCTCACACACATCTACAGTCTCACACACATCTACAGACTCACACACATCTACAGACTCACACACATCTACAGTCTCACACACATCTACAGACTCACACACATCTACAGTCTCACACACATCTACAGTCTCACACACATCTACAGTCTCACACACATCTACAGTCTCACACACATCTACAGTCTCACACACATCTACAGTCTCACACACATCTACAGACTCACACACATCTACAGTCTCACACACATCTACAGTCTCACACACATCTACAGTCTCACACACATCTACAGACTCACACACATCTACAGTCTCACACACATCTACAGACTCACACACATCTACAGACTCACACACATCTACAGTCTCACACACACATCTACAGTCTCACACACACATCTACAGTCTCACACACATCTACAGTCTCACACACATCTACAGACTCACACACATCTACAGTCTCACACACATCTACAGTCTCACACACATCTACAGTCTCACACACATCTACAGACTCTCTACAGTCTCACACACATCTACAGTCTCACACACATCTACGGTACACACACATCTACAGACTCACACACATCTACAGACTCTCTACAGTCTCACACACATCTACAGTCTCACACACATCTACGGTACACACACATCTACAGACTCACACACATCTACAGTCTCACACACATCTACAGTCTCACACACATCTACGGTACACACACATCTACAGACTCACACACATCTACAGTCTCACACACATCTACGGTACACACACATCTACAGTCTCACACACATCTACAGTCTCACACACATCTACGGTACACACACATCTACAGACATCTACTGCAGCAGGGGAACTGGGTGACGGTGAGACGCTATAGTCGCGGGACAAAACACCGCACTTCAGTTCTGATTACAACATTAAACATATTCTCCCCGCTCAGTGAAACACCCACTGAGAGTTCTGTTGATTGTGCCCTAGTAATTGGTGATTCGATCACACGGAACGTGAAAATAGAGACACCAGCCACCATAGTCACATGTTTGCCGGGAGCCAGAGTGTCTGACATCAAAGCAAATTTAAAAGTGCTGGCTAATGCTAATCGTAAATTCTCTAAATTATTATTCATGTCGGCACTAATGATGTTCGACTCCGCCAGTCGGAGATCACCAAAATTAATGTTAAAGAGGTGTGTGAACCTCGCAAGTACGACGTCAGGCACTGTAATCTGCTCTGGCCCCCTTCCTGTTCGCAGGAGTGATGAGATAGTTAGTAGATTTTCTTCACTCAATGGCTGGCTGTCGAGATGGTGTCCCCAAAATAATATAGAATTCATAGACAATTGGAAAAGTTTTTGGGGCAAACCTGACCTGTTGAAAAGAGATGGTATTCATCCCTCCTGGGATGGTGCTGCTCTTCTCTCTAGTAATATGGCACATAGTCTTAGAGCTCAAACATGACAGTCTGGGGCTCAGGTCAGGAAGCAGACAGACTGGCTAAACCAACCGTCTGCTAGCGGCCTCGCGTCACCAAGGTCAGATAAATCCCATCACATAGAGCCTCTTTCACCTAGCTATCATCATATAGAGACTGTGTCTGTTCCCCGAATTTGGAAATAAAAAAAACTCCTAAACCCATTCAAGGGTAAAAATTTAATTGATGTTCAACAAATAAAAAACAAATATAATACGGATGAACAAATGATAAAGCTCGGGTTGCTGAATATTCGATCCCTTACTCCAAATTGTTGTTTATTGTAAAGCGTCCTTGAGCCCTGGAAAGGCGCTATATAAATAAAACTTATTATTATTATTATTATAGTGTAAATGATAAATCACGTTTGAGATTTGTGCTGGCTACTGTATACGGGCCACCAGGGCACCATACAGACTTTATCAAAGAATTTGCTGACTTTCTATCAGAGTTAGTACTGGCTGCAGATAAAGTACTAATTGTTGGTGATTTTAATATAGTCAAGTCATCTTCATTTATATAGCGCTTTTAACAATGTAGACTGTTCCAAAGCAGCTTTACATTGATAATAGGAAATTAAAGTAAAGTGTTTTGGCTTTACAGCAGCTCTAGAATAAAGTTATTGTCCAGCTAAAGTTAGTTTGATTGATTCACTTCCGTCACAACGATCATTAGTTACGATCAACACCGCTTTAACAGAAAACTCTTAAGTTCTTTCTGCGCAAACTTCAAAAACGTGAACCCGTGAGAACACTGATGGCGTGCACATGCGTATTATATGTTCAGTCTATAGGGATGTGCATTTGAATATATGTGCGCAGGCGTGTAGTCCTTCCCTACAAACCAACCCTCAACAAACTACTTGTCTGGCCTTAAAATTAATATTACAGAATTTTTATTGCTTCCACATAGCCACGCGAACCGGAATTATGCCGACAACGCTTTATCTGTAGAGAGGTAAAGGGAGGGGAGGGAGGCCTTCACAGGGAAGAGACTAGTGGACACTTCAGGACTGCGCTGTCGTTGCGGTAAACCTGGGGATAAACTAATAAACTAAGAGACTAATATTAGAGTAGACGCCATTCTTCTTATGATGTAATGAGTACATCAAGTTTTATGGGAAGTGTTCCCGGTTCCGGCTGACCTGATCTATGTAGCCTAACATTGAATTATAGAAGTTTATAATGTGTTATGTGAATGCTAGGCCAAAGAGATGTGTTTTTAACAACCACCCATAATAGCATTACAATAATCTAGCCTTGATGTCATGAACGCATGAACTAATTGTTCTGCATTTTTAATTGAGAGCATATGACGTAATTTAGACATTTTTAAGATGAAAAAATGTGGTTTTACAGATACTAGACACGTGACTTTCAAATGAAAGATTGGTATCAAAGAGCACACACAGGTTCCTAAAGGACGACGACTTAACAGAGCAGCCATCAAGTGTTAGACAGTATTCTGGGTTATTACGTGCAGAGTTTTTTTGCCCAATAATTAGAATCTGTTTTTTCAGAATTAAGCAGTAGCAAATTGCTAGTCATCCAGTTTTTTATATCAGATGTGCATTCCGTTAATTTTGTGAATTTGTAAGTTTCGTCAGGGCGTGAACAAATATAGAGCTGAGTATCATCAGCATAACAGTGGAAGCTAATGCCATGCTTCCTAATGATATCTCCTAATGGTAGCATGTACAGAGTGAACAGCAGCGGTCCTAGTACTGAGCCTTGTGGTACGCCATACTGAACCTGCGATCGATGAGACATCTCTTCATTTACTGCTACAAACTGATAACGGTCAGATAAGTATGATTTAAACCATGCTAATGAGATTCCACTAATGCCAACAGTAGAGCACTTGAACAGTAGAACAGTGGAGCACAGCACTTGCAACGCCAAGGTCATGGGTTCGATCCCCAGGGAAAGCAAGAACTGATAAGAATGTAAAAATGTGTACCTTGAAATGCAGTGTAAGTCGCTTTGGATAAAAGCGTCTGCCAAATGGATCAATGTAAATGTAAAACATTAGAAACGAGTGCAACTTTGATCTGATGGAGACATTACAGGATCTGCCTTGATTCAGTCCCAACATCCCACTGACGAGAGAATAACACAACAAACCCTAAAAAAGGCATGTTAGAATCGAACACTAAGACATAAAGACACGACAGAACAACACTTGCATTCCAATGAGTTTATTCTGTAAAATTCTTGTCAATAAACAGGAAAAACAGTTTACATGTGGCTACAAACCTTGAAAATGCAACATGTATGAGGGCAATAAAAATTAAACGACAGGAAGGAAAACCACATTGGTGAATTTACCACAGATGTGTCATTTACTATCATCAAAAATAAATAGAATATATTCTTTATATAAACAAAGATAAGAAATAAAAATGGACTGTGTGGAAGAGGGGTGTCTGTGATCAGGAACGGACAGACAGAAGAACATCTTCAACATGTGAAACTACAGCATGCCACTAGAAAGGCTAGAAAACAACCAACCCACGACACAGGAACGGATAAGCATCGGGATAATAGTACAGAGATCCTAGAATCTACACCCAAATCAAATGTACAGAGCTAATATCGAGTTACGGCGCGCAACTCTGCTTGTGCACGATTCTTCATATTCTACGCTTTCCACTCTTTTCTCTCAGATTACGTAAAAGCGTGAAAGACGGTCGAGTTGTTTGACAGACAAACGCCTGTTTGTTCCATTGTTAAGAAAGAAACATCTAGCATGACACATGAATGAGATCTGAATGAGCTGAAGCTAAACCTCTAAAATCAAATCAGCAGAATGGAATGAAGTTTGTGTGTAAATCCTGGATGTTGTGTTTTTATTTGACTGTATGTGTGTGTGTTTGACTGAGCCAGATAATAATGTGTAGGAGTTTGCAAGCGATCAGTGTAATAAGATGCATTTACAGTATGACATATCAGCGTCACAAGCCGTCGTCCGATGATCGTCTAACGATCCTCCCGGAGATTCTGCCAGAGGAGACAAAAACAGCAGTCAGACAAACTCTGGAGTCACTACCTTCACTCTCACAAAACTGCTGGATTGAGGAATATTCCCTCAGGGAATCAGGCCAACAAACCTTGACGTCACATTCCCTTCATGAGTTCATTAAACTTTAACGGAGAGAGTCGACTGTACATTCAGACATCAGACAGGAGCGACTCTCAATCTCTGTCCTCTATTAACGTTTTAAACAGTTTTAGCAATAGAGGTCTGCAAACCGAGCCGAGCAGGGTATATGTATGTGTGTGTATATATATATATATATATATATATATATATATATATATATATATATATATATATATATATATATATATATATATATTACACTGTTATACTTGTAGACACTGTTAACACTGTTACACCTATAAACAATGATACACCAATAAACAATGTTACACCTGTAGACACCGTTACACATGTAGACACCGTTACACCTGTAGACACTGTTAGACACAGTTACACCTGTAGACACTGTTAGACACAGTTACACCTGTAGACACTGTTACACACAGTTACACCTGTAGACACTGTTACACAGTTAGACACTGTTACACCTGTAGACACAATTACACCTGTAGACACAATTACACCTGTAGACACAGTTACACCTGTAGACACAGTTACACCTGTAGACACTGTTAGACACAGTTACACCTGTAGACACTGTTACACAGTTAGACACTGTTACACCTGTAGACACAATTACACCTGTAGACACAATTACACCTGTAGACACAGTTACACCTGTAGACACAGTTACACCTGTAGACACTGTTAGACACAGTTACACCTGTAGACACTGTTACACAGTTAGACACTGTTACACCTGTAGACACAATTACACCTGTAGACACAATTACACCTGTAGACACAGTTACACCTGTAGACACTGTTAGACACAGTTACACCTGTAGACACTGTTACACAGTTAGACACTGTTACACCTGTAGACACAATTACACCTGTAGACACTGTTACACAGGTAGACACAGTTACACCTGTAGACACAGTTACACCTGTAGACACTGTTACACACAGTTACACCTGTAGACACAGTTACACACAGTTACACCTGTAGACACAGTTACACCTGTAGACACAGTTACACCTGTAGACACTGTTACACAGGTAGACACAGTTACACCTGTAGACACTGTTACACAGTTAGACACAGTTACACCTGTAGACACAGTTACACCTGTAGACACTGTTACACAGGTAGACACAGTTACACCTGTAGACACTGTTACACAGGTAGACACAGTTACACCTGTAGACACAGTTACACCTGTAGACACTGTTACACACAGTTACACCTGTAGACACAGTTACACACAGTTACACCTGTAGACACAGTTACACCTGTAGACACTGTTACACAGTTAGACACTGTTACACCTGTAGACACAATTACACCTGTAGACACTGTTACACAGGTAGACACAGTTACACCTGTAGACACAATTACACCTGTAGACACTGTTACACAGTTAGACACAGTTACACCTGTAGACACAGTTACACCTGTAGACACTGTTACACAGGTAGACACAGTTACACAGGTAGACACAGTTACACCTGTAGACACCGTTACACATGTAGACACCGTTACACCTGTAGACACCGTTACACCTGTAGACACTGTTAGACAGTTACACCTGTAGACACCGTTACACATGTAGACACCGTTACACCTGTAGACACCGTTACACCTGTAGACACTGTTAGACAGTTACACCTGTAGACACTGTTCGACACAGTTACACCTGTAGACACTGTTAGACACCGTTACACCTGTAGACACTGTTAGACAGTTACACCTGTAGACACTGTTAGACACAGTTACACCTGTAGACACAGTTAGACACAGTTACACCTGTAGACACTGTTACACAGTTAGACACAGTTACACCTGTAGACACAGTTACACCTGTAGACACAGTTAGACACAGTTACACCTTTAGACACAGTTACACCTGTAGACACTGTTACACAGTTAGACACAGTTACACCTGTAGACACAGTTACACCTGTAGACACAGTTAGACACAGTTACACCTGTAGACACTGTTAGACAGTTACACCTGTAGACACTGTTAGACACAGTTACACCTGCAGACACTGTTAGACACAGTTACACCTGTAGACACTGTTACACAGTTAGACACAGTTACACCTGTAGACACAGTTAGACACAGTTACACCTGTAGACACTGTTACACAGTTAGACACAGTTACACCTGTAGACACAGTTAGACACAGTTACACCTGTAGACACAGTTAGACAGGTAGACACAGTTACACCTGTAGACACAGGTAGACACAGTTACACCTGTAGACACTGTTACACAGTTAGACACTGTTACACCTGTAGACACAATTACACCTGTAGACACTGTTACACAGGTAGACACAGTTACACCTGTAGACACAGTTACACCTGTAGACACTGTTAGACACAGTTACACCTGTAGACACTGTTACACACAGTTACACCTGTAGACACTGTTACACAGTTAGACACTGTTACACCTGTAGACACAATTACACCTGTAGACACTGTTACACAGGTAGACACAGTTACACCTGTAGACACAGTTACACCTGTAGACACTGTTACACACAGTTACACCTGTAGACACAGTTACACACAGTTACACCTGTAGACACAGTTACACCTGTAGACACTGTTACACAGTTAGACACTGTTACACCTGTAGACACAATTACACCTGTAGACACTGTTACACAGGTAGACACAGTTACACCTGTAGACACAATTACACCTGTAGACACTGTTACACAGTTAGACACAGTTACACCTGTAGACACAGTTACACCTGTAGACACTGTTACACAGGTAGACACAGTTACACCTGTAGACACTGTTACACAGGTAGACACAGTTACACCTGTAGACACCGTTACACATGTAGACACCGTTACACCTGTAGACACTGTTAGACAGTTACACCTGTAGACACTGTTAGACACAGTTACACCTGTAGACACTGTTAGACACCGTTACACCTGTAGACACTGTTAGACAGTTACACCTGTAGACACTGTTAGACACAGTTACACCTGTAGACACAGTTAGACACAGTTACACCTGTAGACACTGTTACACAGTTAGACACAGTTACACCTGTAGACACTGTTACACAGGTAGACACAGTTACACCTGTAGACACAGTTACACCTGTAGACACAGTTAGACACAGTTACACCTTTAGACACAGTTACACCTGTAGACACTGTTACACAGTTAGACACAGTTACACCTGTAGACACAGTTAGACACAGTTACACCTGTAGACACTGTTAGACACAGTTACACCTGCAGACACTGTTAGACACAGTTACACCTGTAGACACTGTTACACAGTTAGACACAGTTACACCTGTAGACACTGTTAGACACAGTTACACCTGTAGACACAGTTAGACACAGTTACACCTGTAGACACTGTTACACAGTTAGACACAGTTACACCTGTAGACACAGTTAGACAGGTAGACACAGTTACACCTGTAGACACAGTTACACCTGTAGACACTGTTACACAGTTAGACACAGTTACACCTGTAGACACTGTTAGACACAGTTACACCTGTAGACACAGGTAGACACAGTTACACCTGTAGACACTGTTACACAGTTAGACACAGTTACACCTGTAGACACAGTTAGACAGTTACACCTGTAGACACAGTTAGACAGGTAGACACAGTTACACCTGTAGACACTGTTACACCTGTAGACACTGTTAACACTGTTACACCTATAAACAATGATACACCAATCAACAATGTTACACCTGTAGACACGTTACACTGTTACACCTGTAGACACCGTTACACCTGTAGACACCATTACACCTGTAGACACTGTTAGACACAGTTACACCTGTAGACAGTTAGACACAGTTACACCTGTAGACACTGTTAGACACAGTTACACCTGTAGACACAGACAGTTAGACACAGTTACACCTGTAGACACAGTTACACCTGTAGACACAGTTAGACACAGTTACACCTGTAGACACTGTTACACAGGTAGACACAGTTACACCTGTAGACACTGTTACACAGTTAGACACAGTTACACCTGTAGACAGTGTTAGACAGTTACACCTGTAGACACTGTTACACAGTTAGAAACAGTTACACCTGTAGACACTGTTAGACACATCTACACCTGTAGACACTGTTAGACACAGTTACACCTGTAGACACTGTTAGACACAGTTACACCTGTAGACACTGTTAGACACAGTTACACCTGTAGACACTGTTAGACACAGTTACACCTGTAGACACTGTTAGACACATCTACACCTGTAGACACTGTTAGACACAGTTACACCTGTAGACACTGTTAGACACAGTTACACCTATAGACACTGTTAGACACAGTTACACCTGTAGACACTGTTAGACACAGTTACACCTGTAGACACTGTTAGACACAGTTACACCTGTAGACACTGTTAGACACAGTTACACCTGTAGACACTGTTAGACACATCTACACCTGTAGACACTGTTAGACACAGTTACACCTGTAGACACTGTTACACAGGTAGACACAGTTACACCTGTAGACACTGTTAGACACAGTTACACCTGTAGACACTGTTAGACACAGTTACACCTGTAGACACAGTTACACCTGTAGACACTGTTAGACACAGTTACACCTGTAGACACTGTTACACAGTTACACCTGTAGACACTGTTAGACACAGTTACACCTGTAGACACTGTTAGACACAGTTACACCTGTAGACACAGTTACAGCTGTAGACACTGTTACACAGTTACACCTGTAGACACTGTTACACCTGTAGACACAGTTAGACACAGTTACACCTGTAGACACAGGTACACCTGTAGACACAGGTACACCTGTAGACACAGGTACACCTGTAGACACTGTTACACCTGTCGACACTGTTACACCTGTCGACACTGTTACACCTGTAGACACTGTTACACCTGTAGACACAGGTACACCTGTAGACACAGGTACACCTGTAGACACTGTTACACCTGTCGACACAGGTACACCTGTAGACACAGGTACACCTGTAGACACAGGTACACCTGTAGACACAGGTAGACACAGTTACACCTGTAGACACAGTTACACCTGTAGACACAGTTACACACAGTTACACCTGTAGACACAGTTAGACACAGTTACACCTGTAGACACTGTTACACAGTTACACCTGTAGACACTGTTACACCTGTAGACACAGTTAGACACAGTTACACCTGTAGACACTGTTACACCTGTAGACACAGTTAGACACAGTTACACCTGTAGACACAGTTACACCTGTAGACACAGTTAGACACAGTTACACCTGTAGACACAGTTACACCTGTAGACACAGTTACACCTGTAGACACAGTTACACCTGTAGACACAGTTACACCTGTAGACACTGTTACACAGGTACACCTGTAGACACTGTTACACCTGTAGACACAGTTACACCTGTAGACACTGTTACACCTGTAGACACAGTTAGACACAGTTACACCTGTAGACACAGTTACACCTGTAGACACTGTTACACCTGTAGACACTGTTACACCTGTAGACACTGTTACACCTGTAGACACAGGTAGACACAGTTACACCTGTAGACACAGGTACACCTGTAGACACTGTTACACCTGTAGACACAGTTAGACACAGTTACACCTGTAGACACAGGTAGACACAGTTACACCTGTAGACACAGGTAGACACAGGTAGACACTGTTAGACACAGTTACACCTGTAGACACAGTTACACCTGTAGACACAGGTAGACACAGGTAGACACAGTTAGACACAGTTACACCTGTAGACACAGTTAGACACAGTTACACCTGTAGACACAGTTACACCTGTAGACACTGTTAGACACAGTTACACCTGTAGACACAGGTAGACACAGGTAGACATAGTTACACCTGTAGACACAGTTACACCTGTTACACCTATCGACAATGTTCATAGCTGTTCACCCTGCACCCTTCAGTTTAAAGCCCGTGCAGACCTCTATTCAGCAATTAGTTAAAGATTGTAACTAGTCATTTCATGAAATCCCTGTTACTGTGCACTGATACTGTGAGGGTGGGATCAGCTGCTTCTCGTGTTCTTACCCCTTGACTGCATGTCTTGTCTGAAGAGTTCTGGATGTTGTTGTCATGGTCACCAGCCTCTGATCCGCTCTTCTGCTCATCTTTCCCATCCTTCTCCAGATCTTCATCTCCCGAACCCTTCCTGGACAGCTTGGAGGACTGCAGGAGAGTTTGAGACTGAAAACAGGCTTGACGAAACACACAGAGCACACTCTCATTTGCAGCCTGTTTGTTTCTCTCTCTCACTGCTACACTAAACTTGTTCAAGCAGCTCAGTAACCTTCACTACGTACAGTATATGAACGTGCAGGACTCGGTTGCTAGGCAACAGCTGTTGCTAAGCAAGGCCTCAGCTAGCGGCGGCAAGCCTTCAGACTCGAATCCTTCGATGCACTCTTCATCACCCGTCAGGAGATCTACATGCACTTCATCAGGTGTGGGTGAAAACATCTCTGATCTCACACATAAGCTGCGTCCCAAATGATGTACTGCACACTATGCACTTACACTATGTAGTGTATGAGGTTTAAAAGGTTATTTTGTCACCCAGCATCAGTCTGATAGTTGAGAGCTCCCACTATGTATACTGCAAAACAGCTTAAAATAGTGCACAAGTCTGCAAACTGGGCCGCACCAGTACAGTGTGATGTGTTCATCTTTCACACACTCTGCCCCCTGCTGACCCGGAGCTGCACCTTCAGCATCATCAGGATCCTTTCAGCTCCAAGAAAACCCAATGAACACATGACATGAATTATGCAGATTTTGTAACTATAAGAATCTCTCTCTCTCTAAACACCTAATGGAGTTTGTCCTTTCTGTAAACCTGCTTTCAAACAACATGGATTCTGAAATCTATATAGAGATAAAATGACAGACACTCACAGAAACGCTCAGGTACCTTTGAGGATGCACTTTTTTTCCGCTTGGATCCGACCTTGTCACTCTTCATCTTTCCCTCCTCTTCTTCTTCCTCGCTGTCGACTGCGTTCCCTCCTTCCCCCTCCGTCTCCGAGGAGCTCTGCTGCTGCATCACCTGTGTGTGTGTGTGTGTGACAGATCAGGTCATGTGACCCTCACACACACCTCAGCTCATCAAATACTGTAACTCACCTGGTAACCAGTGAATTTGACACCAGGATTATTTTCAATTTCCCACAGGCCTTCATTAAATCCTTTTCTCTTGTTTGACTTGCCAAACTTGTCCTTATATTCCTTGTAGGGCAGCAGGTCTTTAGGGCCCAGGAACGCACTAGGAGACACAGATACTGTCACAGATACAGCCGTCCATCACTAGCACAGAGACACGTATCACTGAATCTCACACACTCACACACACTAACCGACCCCTAAACCTACCCATCACAGAAAACCTGCATTTTTAGGGAGGTTTTTGGAGATTTTTTAAGGTTTTGGTCACTTCTGGGTACAAATTTGTTACCAAAATATAGTTAAGTAGGTACACACACACACACACACACACACACACACAAGGCTTACGTCTCATGGGTACCGAAGAAGAAGATGG
This sequence comes from Squalius cephalus, assembly GCA_022829025.1. NCBI lineage: Eukaryota > Metazoa > Chordata > Actinopteri > Cypriniformes > Leuciscidae > Squalius > Squalius cephalus. The sequence continues at coordinate 45,366,834 of CM040798.1, forward strand.
GGTATTTATTAGCTGGCGGCTTCACGGCTCCCTCTGGCAGCTCATCAATCTAGAACACACACACACACACACACACACAGTTCAGCACTAACTCTCACACATTGTTTGGGAACATTATTTTGAATGTGTGCGATTTTATTCATTCAACCATGTCTGACCTCATGTTTACAGATAAGCTTTTTCCCCAGTTGAACAGATGCATTTTAACCTAATTTCATATTTTAGACTTTACACGCATGTTTTCCACTTCTGCTCTTTTGCTGTTCGATTCGAAAATAAATCATCCTGATCTCACAGCGTCCAGAACTATAACACCTCTTGATCTGAGAATATGGTGGGTTGGGTTTAAAATGAAATCAAAACGCTATTCTGGGCCAGAATCATCTAATAGTTCACTCTAACGGAAACGAACGGAACGGTTCTTCGCTGAACGCCAGTCCGGTGTTTTGAATGAAACGGTGTCGCGGGCCGAACGGGCGCTTGTTGGCCCAGATGAGGAACAGCTGCTTCCCCAATAACAACAACATCAACAACACACACACACACACACACACACACACACACACCAGAATAACCCAGAACCAGACCCTTCCTGTGATTCAAACACTTCATAAACGCCTGAAATAACACAGAGCCCCAAACGACGAGAACAAGCGGATCATTTCACGCTACAGACAAAAACACCTTCACACTCATGATCCGCGTGTCGGAGGCTTTTACTGACGCATTTCGATCCCTTTCCCGCGGTTTTTGCCCCCATTTCCCCTCAGATAACACCGCTGGAGCTCCGGGTGTGTGTTCAGCGGCCCCTCTGTGCTCCGGTAACCGGGTATGTGTGAGTGTTTAGCGGTCTCTCTGAGCTCCAGTAACCGGGTGTGTGTGAGTGTTTAGCGGCCCCTCTGAGCTCCGGTAACCGGCCTCCGCGTCTCTCCGCTCCCCGGGTGTGTGTGAGTGTTTAGCGGTCTCTCCCAGCTCCAGTAACCGGCCTCCGCGTCTCTCTGCTCGGCTACAGCTCGTACTCACCCTCGCCGGCCAGTGCGGGTATCCCTTCATCTTGGCGAAAACCAGATCTCCAGCTTTATATTCCCGGGGCCGTGGGCGAGCCATCGCGACACACACACTCACCGAAGCGAAAAACTGCACGATAATCCACGGGTCTCGAGCTCAGCGGCGGATGATCGACCATCAATGTTTTGATCGCAGTTAATAAGGAAATAAATAATGAAAGAGGAGAAAGGCCTGGAGAAACACCTCTTCCCTCGTCTTCTTCCTCCTCGTCGTGTAATGTTCAGGGAATGTTATATTTCGTACTTATATGGGATTTTATTCAGTTTAATACACTCGAACTAATTTTATTTCAGACATAACACGTGTTTCAATTCAGCTTAAGTTTACTTAAAAGGGTAAAGAAAAACAAGGTGAACCAGAACAGCAATACATTTTCCTTTACAGAATGTCTATTAACAATATTTATTCCAACAACACTGTATTCCAAACGGGACATTTACATCTTAGAATGGAAAAAAAAAATTAATAATTTGTGGAGTTTTTACAAAAGTTATGAATCTGTGTCACATGAATAGAGATAATGTGAGGAACTCCTGCTTATTCTGCTCATCTGTGTCATTAAAACACACTAAAGCCGTTCCACAGACTGTAATGATCCAATAATCTGCAAAGTAACTTAGTAAATACTCAGAATTAAGCTCAAATCATCACTAGAACCGGACCGGTCCTCCACACAGACCCTGACCAGCTTCGGCTCCAGAGCCTGATCAATACAGGAGGACATGGAGGAATATTTCAATGCTACTGATCCCGATCTGACCTCTGACCTCTGATCATAATCATAATCATACACGGTCTGTTCGTTGGCCAGAGAAGAACTGAGAAAAAATGCATTATTTTCCTGTTAACACTGTAAAGCTGCTTTGAAACAATCTACTGCAAAGCACTATATAGCCTAAATAAAGGTGACTTCTTTATTTATTAAGTTAAACGACTGATTAAATGCAAGTTTCCATGGTCATCTGCTGGAGATTTCCTAGTTTCCCTATAGATGCATATCATACGCTACTCAAAATGAAACATTAAACATGATTCGTCAGTTTCTGTTAGTCCCGTCCACAATCTTATTTTATGACACAAAGTTGTAAAACTTTGTAAAAAAGAGGTTATGTAAAAGTAAGCACAAACACTTTCTCAATGTTTAAAAGATTCTGAACATAAATTCATATTAAGTTTATAGCCTACTTGATAGAAAAAGGAAGAGCCATTTTATTGTGTTTTCATTTACTGTAAAAAAATTATCATTAATTCATGGCAACACACAGTATGTTTTTACAAAATTAATTTCAACTTAGTTTTATAAGTAATACGAGATTCAACTTAATATAAGTCAGTTTTAATATAATTAAAGTTGAAATGACTTTTACAGCCCATTTGATGATACTTAATTTAAAGCAGCAACAGAACTTAAATGTGCAAGTTGAAATAAGTGAATTTGTTTTACAGTGTGTTTTTTATGTTGTTGCAGTTTTGAAACTTTGAACTTGAAACTGCTGTGCTGTATTTTTTCCTGGTAATTTGGCAGTTTTCATTCTCTACCCTGTTTTATGAAGAACATCTCTGGCCTCCATTTCCAAACCTGTAGTAAAGACTGATTCCTGGGCTTTAAATTAATATATATATATATATTCTGGTTTTCAGACAGGACGGCCACATTTGGACCAAATGATAAAAGGTTGACTTTATGGAGGCAAAAGCTGAGTGGCACGAGACGGATAGACAGCCCGAGTGTTCACACACACACACACACACACACACACACACACACTGCTCTTTTACCTGTAAATACCATAAATAGGCCAATAAAAATACAATCAGTGAGACTTTAGCCCATTACTAGATTACAGTCTTCATTAAACACTTGTGTTCCTTCTAGACACCGATGTCTAAACCATGAAGTTACAGGCGATGTGAAAACGTGTAAATGGCGGCTCCTGTAGTTATTGCAGGTGCCAGGTATGGTTTGATGTCTTTTATTTTGAAATTTTCACTTTCAGTGTATATTACCTGTTAGTTTGCATGTAGGAACGGGGTGAGTATCTGGGATGCTCTTCTGTTGACCCTTTTGTTTGAACCACCACCAAGAAATGACAGAAAACAGCTTTACTCTAATCCCATGTTCATCAATGTCTGAAAGTTGGAGCTTAAATCTGTGTAAAAATATTGAATGTTCAGCCAAAATAAAGTGTTAGTTAACTGTGCACCAGCAGTGTAACATGCATCTTTACAGTGAATTATGGCTTCATTTGAGGATTTTCAGCTGTTTTTGTCTTGTTTTCCAGTAACATTAATGAGTAGCACAGTAATAAATAAACCCGTGTGTCTGTGTCTGCATCTGTGAGGGTTATAGTGGGAATATATAGTGCTGAAGGTTCGCCTGTAGGGGGCAGAACTCTCACACAAACATATGCTTCTTCTTCTTCTTCTTCTTCTTCAACACCTCCTGCTCACACCTGAGGCTGTGTCTGAAATCGTCCCCTACAGCCTCCTTCACTATTCCCTACAGTACTTCACTAATATATACCCTTGAAGGAGTGAATGAAAGTGAGTGAGTGAACTCAGACACTGAGTGCTGGAAGTGCTTTTGTTCTTGCTGTTTAATCATTTGAAATTCAGCAAACTGGCAGCACCAGTAGTAATTAAAAGATTTATCTTGAACTCTCTCATGGAAACTAGCATGTAAAAACGTAATTAAAAATGTAGGCTATGTGCACAAGCGTCGCGACGAACTTCCGCTATTGTCAGAAGTCGGCATATCAGTTTCCGGTTTACGGCTGTCTTCATCGGCATCCGCTGTAAACAAACAAGATGAGTGCTGCTGTTGTACGAAATAAAGAGCTATAATGTGCGTGACACATCTAAGTTTCTAAGAACTGTAGGTGGATCTTACGGCCGTTTCCCACATACTCCGTGTGCAGTGTGTGTGTGTGTGTGTGTGTGTGTGTGCAGGAGCAGCACGCGCTATAGTGCTTCACATATGATGCGTTCGCAGTGAATAACTGATTCACGGCTGTACCACAAACACTTACTATTTTTATTTAAAATCCAGAAGTTACGCTGCAACTTTTTTTTAATAAAATGTTTTTTCAGCATTGCGATTCTCTTTGTACACATATAACCTACACTCTTTATGCATGCACGTTTAAACACAATTTAAACAACGTAGGGCTATTATTCCATGCATTAGGCTACTTATATTAAGTTGCTCAAGCAAGTGGTCAAATATTTAACTGTAAATTGACAAAAACAGCCGACTCTCATGCCTTTTCTTTTCCATTTAAATTTTAATAAAATAAATCTTGCATAGCCTACATAACAAAGAACTTGTTTTTCCACCTCCACCTGGCTATTGCTCTGTTGCAGGTCAGCAGACCTGATTTTGCGGGACAATAGTAAGATAACTTACTATTATTATACTAGGTGAATAAATATAGATTTTATATTAGATGTCTTTTTGCAGTGATGTTAACATGTTTTAAAGGGGACATATCATGCTAAATCCACTTTTTAGCCCTTAAATGCATTTTGTTGTATATTTGCAGTGTTTAGAAGTACAGAAAAGTGGAAATTATTCTCTTCAGGTGCTTCGTTGATATCTTTATATTCTGTTTTGGCCTTATTTTTCAACCTGTTCCGATTTTTCTGTTATCTATGACGTTTTTTTGAACTATCACGTCACAGTATTTGCAGCGGAACTGCCAAACACTATACTTCCAGCCCAACACTTCGAGCAATCCGCCATCTTTATTTCTCGCTGCAATTTTGTAGTCCAAGCTAAAAGATGCAGAAGTTACGAGAGGGTAAGTTAAAATGTTCGGTTGTTGGATGTAGTAACCCACACGCTTCATTACACCGTCTAATGTGGATTGTGACAGGGCACATGTTTAACTGAAAGAACGAGCGGAGAGAGACCCGGTCGCGCACACGCACTCTCTCTCTCTTCGGAGCCAGGCGAAAGTGTAAACAAGACTTCACCGTCTCCAAACTAGATGCTGTCTTGCTCTCTCTCCCTCGCACATATTAATCAAAATAAATCGACACGGTGGTAAAAGGTCGGAAGACCAAAGTTTCATGTGTAAATACAGTAACACACCATTGCGATACATCCATATGAAGACGTTGTCCTGCAGGTTCGTCGTCTTCATTTTCATCTCGCTCCGGCTCCGACTCTGGCTCGAACATGTAAGGCTGGCTGGACAAGTCTTCCGTTGTTGACATTTTGTTAATAACGTGTGAATAAAAAGTTTCTGTGCCGCTAGATAATCGTATCTCTGCTATCAAACTACAAAAATGGCCGAACGGGGTGGAGTTGAACCGAGTGTCACCTCTGCATCCTGGAGAGGGGGCGGGGTATGAAGTGTCTCAATTGTATTTAAAGAGACCGCACCAAAACGAGTTGCTCTCAGACGCACATCAGAAAAGGGGTAGAAAAGGGGCCTGTGGAGCTATAATAATGAGGAATTCAGACCCAAGCATTGCAGTTCCGCTTTATATAGACCACAAATGTATGATTTATATGTAAAAAGGAACGATTTAAAAGCATGATATGTCTCCTTTAAATTGCTAATGGGCTTTATAAAAATGACGGTGCTGACCGGCGCTGTGTGAACGTCACTAATATAAAACTCAATTCAACAGCACGTGTCTATTCAATCTAAATAATTAAGTAAAAATAATAATCCAAATCCAATCTCTAAAAAGCACATTTCCAAATAAACACATAAATTCCATTAGGAAAGACTAGAAATATTAAATGCGTTCTTACCGGATTCAGTGCATCTTGAATTTTAAAAAATATATATATTTTTTGTCTGATCTGGCAGCTTCGAGTAGGGCCTTCTCATTTATTATGTGTCTTTAGAACTCCTGGCAGGTGTAGCTATAGTTCACTTTCACCAGGGGTTCAGTTCACTTTTTATGAGGTCCACAGTTGCGCGTCTCTGTCCATCAGAGAAAACACCCTCTTTTTCTCAGTGTTTGTTTTCCCGCTCTGGCTAGAGCCAATAATAACGGCTGCGCTGCGCATGTTCAGTGTTTTCTTATTAATATTTTTTTATTTTAGAATTGTAATTTAAAGGACGATGAAATAAAATGACGCAGACAAAATTAAAATGCGGGACACTGCTTATGACTTGCGGGATGCGGGACAAAGCTTCAAATTTCAGGACTGTCCCGCATTGGTCACCCTAGTTCACACTGAACGAGACACAAGCTCTTAAAGTACATCAGAAATACAACAGGGCATCAGCTTTCTGTCGCAGCACTGATTATAACGGGCTCTTCTGGTGTGGAGACCGCGGGGGTTAGGAATGGGTTAAATGCAGAGACTAAAATATTGTGTGCTCTTTTTTTATTTCTATAGCTCTTTTCTCCTGAATCTTCTGTCCTGCAGCTGACGACGTGCCGGAGCTGATCTGTGTGTTTGGAAAGACTTCTGCAACTGGAACTGTGGTTCTTCAGTTCTCCACTAGATGGTGATGAAAACCCAATAATAAATCACTTTGAATAGAACAAAAGCAAAATAAAAATAAATTGACAAATTAATCTAATTTGACATATTATTATATGAATCCAAAGGAACACATATGTATTTTGCATTTATTGTAAAAGTCTTTTCAGTGCTTGTCAAAATAAGTACATTTCTCTTTTATTTATCATCTTGTCTAAAAGGATTTCAGCTGCCCGACCTGCGTATTAAAGACAAGTGGTTTCTATGTTTCTTATATAAAATGAAATGTACCATATTCTCAAAGACTATAAAAGCGGGCAGTCATGGTTCCTCTGCGAGTGTGTTTGCGCTTCATGTGAAGTTAGTCTTTGCTGATGATAGCCCAGTGTCGGAGTCACCGCAGGGAACCACACCACACAATAAATGATCTAAATGTTTGTCATGTTTTTTTCCTCAGATTGTTTTGCCACAGCCGGCCCGCAGCCTCGACGCGAGCAGATCAGCCCTCAGCGCTTGTAACGCAGCCAGACTGGATTGTGGGAAATGAGGCAGACGACCAGTAAATACCAGTTGCCATGAAGCCCTGAAACGGCTCTCCACGACCTCCCTTCACACTCGACTCGGCACATGACAGGCGCTTATTTCCCACAGCGGGGGCTCGTGTGGTAGAGTACAGGCTCTGGCCATCATTGTCATCTTCATCATCCTCACTGTAACACCATCATCATCTTCACCATCTTCATCATTCTCACTGGAACACCATCATCCTCATCCTCACTGTAACACCATCATCCTCATCATCCTCATCATCTTCATCATCCTCACTGTAACACCATCATCATCTTCACCATCTTCATCATTCTCACTGGAACACCATCATCCTCATCATCTTCATCATCCTCACTGTAACACCATCATCCTCATCTTCACTGAAACACCATCATCATCATCATTTTCACTGTAACACCATCATCTTCATCATCCTCACTGTAACACCATCATCTTCATCCTCACTGTAACACCATCATCCTCATCCTCACTGTAACACCATCATCTTCATCATCCTCACCTTCACCATCTTCATCATTCTCACTGTAACACCATCATCATCATCTTCATCATCCTCACTGTAACACCATCATCCTCATCTTCACTGTAACACCATCATCTTCATCAACTTCATCATCCTCACCTTCGTCATCTTCATCATTCTCACTGTAACACCATCATCTTCATAATCTTCATCATCCTCACTGTAACACCATCATCTTCATCCTCACTGTAACACCATCATCCTCATCCTCACTGTAACACCATCATCCTCATCCTCACTGTAACACCATCATCCTCATCATCATCTTCATCATCCTCACTGAAACACAATCATCATCATCTTCATCATCTTCATCATTCTCACTGTAACACCATCATCCTCATCATCTTCATCATCCTCACTTGTAACACCATCATCCTCATCCTCACTGTAACACCATCATCCTCATCCTCACTGTAACACCATCATCATCTTCATCATCCTCACTGAAACACCATCATCATCATCTTCATCATCTTCATCATTCTCACTGTAACACCATCATCTTCATCATTCTCACTGTAACACCATCATCTTCATCATCATCTTCATCCTCACTGTAACACCATCATCCTCATCCTCACTGTAACACCATCATCATCGTCATCATCTTCATCATTCTCACTGTAACACCATCATCATCATCTTCATCATCTTCATCATTCTCACTGTAACACCATCATCTTCATCATTCTCACTGTAACACCATCATCTTCATCATCATCTTCATCCTCACTGTAACACCATCATCCTCATTCTCACTGTAACACCATCATCATCTTCATCATCACTGTAATACCATCATCATCATCATCCTCTTCATCCTCATTTCACTGTAACACCATCATCATCCTCTTCATCCTCACTGTAACACCATCATCATCATCATCATCTTCATCATCATCATCTTCATCATCATCCTCACTGTAACACCATCATCCTCATCATCCTCACTGTAACACCATCATCCTCATCATCCTCATCCTCACTGTAACACCATCATCATCATCCTCTTCATCCTCACTTCACTGTAACACCATCATCATCATCCTCTTCATCCTCACTGTAACACCATCATCATCATCATCTTCATCATCATCCTCACTGTAACACCATCATCCTCATCATCCTCTTCATCCTCATCCTCACTGTAACACCATCATCATCTTCATCATCATCATCCTCATCATCCTCATCCTCACTGTAACACCATCATCATCTTCATCATCATCATCCTCATCCTCACTGTAACACCATCATCATCCTCATCATCCTCATCCTCACTGTAACACCATTATCATCTTCATCTTCATCATCATCGTCATCATTCTCATGGCCTGCTAATGTGCTCTGCATATGAGGAGTAGAATCCCGTAGATCAGTGTCCTGTTGGGCCATTACACAAACTTAAGCACAGGAATGTCATAGATGGAGTTCATCAGCCAAAAGCAGGTGAAAATCCTCCATGGTGGGAAACGCATAGCAATAATTTGGTGGGTTATTATGATTCATAAAGAAGCCTTTCGCCATTGTACTGTTACTATTACGCATCTTCTGAAAATATGTAGAATCTAGAAGATAGAAGCATTGCTGATGCACATGTGAAATAATGCGATCATCAAACAGCATATAAATCAAAACTGTCTAACGTTACTGAGTGAGATGTCGAGCCCGGGCGAAGAAGCTTTGAGGTGTAGACGGACTCCATCTCCTCCATCTATGTTTTAATCATCGCTCTGAATCCTATCCGGACTAAGTCTTTCAAAATGTTGCTTTTGTATGAAACTTACTCATTCAAGTGTTGATAAAAAAAAGATTGCATAAAGCTACAGTAAAATGTTTTTGGTTTTGATTTCAGAGCTGTTCCTGAAAGCGAGGTTATCTTACCCCGAACTCTCGGCTGATTAACCCAAACCTTGCTTACAAAGCCTCAGTTCAGCTGAGTTACAGCCATCAAAATAATTGTTTTTATATTTACAAAATACAATTAAGTCGGTCAGTGAAAGCCTTAAATATTTTCTTTGTACATTTGTCAGTTAAATAAATGTTCAAGAAAATGAACAAATCACAGATTCTTGATTCTATTGCATTTTACAAAATGTCCCAACTTTTCTGGAAATGTTGTTGTGTACATATGTATGTATATATGTGTATATATTGTTACAACCCTGGCTCTAGGGATCCAACTGCTCCAAATCTGCCAATCAAAAGAAAGTTAAGTATTAAGTATAAAAAGAAAAAGGGGACTGTAGAAACCAAAACACTGCGTCTGCAGTGCCGGCTGCAAAACGAGAGAGAGCGAGAGCATGTGGCCTAGATTTAAAATGGCTCCCGTCAGGTGACACCAATTAAAGGCAGGGTAGGCAGGATGTTTCTAAAAAACTTTTTCCCAAATTTGTTTTAACTGTCTTTATATGCCAATACATAATTAAAATCTAAGTACTCTGAAAAAGAGAGTATAAAAATCGAGTGTCTGTAGTCCTCTCAGGGCTGCAATAAACACAGCTACTTATTCCAGCCTTAAAATGTTGCTATAGGATAACATAGGTCCTTTAACTCAACCTGTTCGTAATCACATCGTTATCTATAGGGCACAGCTGATTGGTTCCTGCTGTATCAGTAGCCAATGAGCTCGCGTGCACAACCTTCAAATACTTGGGTAGCATTAGCCTTATAGCAGTGCAAATTAGCCTTATAGCAGTGAAGATTAGCCTTATAGCAGTGCAGATTAGCCTTATAGCAGTGCAAATTAGCCTTATAGCAGTGAAGATTAGCCTTATAGCAGTGCAGATTAGCCTTATAACAGTGCAGATTAGCCTTATAGCAGTGCAGATTAGCCTTATAACAGTGCAGATTAGCCTTATAACAGTGCAGATTAGCCTTATAGCAGTGCAGATTAGCCTTATAACATTAGCCTTATAGCAGTGCAGATTAGCCTTATAACAGTGCAGATTAGCCTTATAACAGTGCAGATTAGCCTTATAGCAGTGCAGATTAGCCTTATAACAGTGCAGATTAGCCTTATAGCAGTGCAGATTAGCCTTATAACATTAGCCTTATAGCAGTGCAGATTAGCCTTATAACATTAGCCTTATAGCAGTGCAGATTAGCATTATAGCAGTGCAGATTAGCCTTACAACAGTGCAGATTAGCCTTATAACAGTGCAGATTAGCTTTATAGCAGTGCAGATTAGCCTTATAGCAGTGCAGATTAGCCTTATAACATTAGCCTTATAGCAGTGCAGATTAGCCTTATAACATTAGCCTTATAGCAGTGCAGATTAGCATTATAGCAGTGCAGATTAGCCTTACAACAGTGCAGATTAGCCTTATAACAGTGCAGATTAGCCTTATAGCAGTGCAGATTAGCCTTATAACAGTGCAGATTAGCTTTATAGCAGTGCATATTAGCCTTATAACAGTGCAGATTAGCCTTATAACAGTGCAGATTAGCCTTATAGCAGTGCAGATTAGCCTTATAACAGTGCAGATTAGCCTTATAGCAGTGCAGATTAGCCTTATAGCAGTGCAGATTAGCCTTATAGCAGTGCAGATTAGCCTTATAACAGTGCAGATTAGCTTTATAGCAGTGCATATTAGCCTTATAACAGTGCAGATTAGCCTTATAACAGTGCAGATTAGCCTTATAGCAGTGCAGATTAGCCTTATAACAGTGCAGATTAGCCTTATAGCAGTGCAGATTAGCCTTATAGCAGTGCAGATTAGCCTTATAGCAGTGCAGATTAGCTTTATAACAGTGCAGATTAGCCTTATAGCAGTGCAGATTAGCTTTATAGCAGTGCAGATTAGCCTTATAGCAGTGCAGATTAGCTTTATAGCAGTGCAGATTAGCCTTATAGCAGTGCAGATTAGCCTTATAACAGTGCAGATTAGCTTTATAGCAGTGCAGATTAGCTTTATAGCAGTGCAGATTAGCCTTATAGCAGTGCAGATTAGCTTTATAGCAGTGCAGATTAGCCTTATAGCAGTGCAGATTAGCCTTATAACAGTGCAGATTAGCTTTATAGCAGTGCAGATTAGCTTTATAGCAGTGCAGATTAGCCTTATAGCAGTGCAGATTAGCCTTATAGCAGTGCAGATTAGCTTTATAGCAGTGCAGATTAGCCTTATAACAGTGCAGATTAGCTTTATAGCAGTGCAGATTAGCCTTATAGCAGTGCAGATTAGCTTTATAGCAGTGCAGATTAGCCTTATAGCAGTGCAGATTAGCTTTATAGCAGTGCAGATTAGCCTTATAGCAGTGCAGATTAGCCTTATAACAGTGCAGATTAGCTTTATAGCAGTGCAGATTAGCTTTATAGCAGTGCAGATTAGCCTTATAGCAGTGCAGATTAGCTTTATAGCAGTGCAGATTAGCCTTATAGCAGTGCAGATTAGCTTTATAGCAGTGCAGATTAGCCTTATAGCAGTGCAGATTAGCTTTATAACAGTGCAGATTAGCCTTATAACAGTGCATATTAGCCTTATAACAGTGCAGATTAGCCTTATAGCAGTGCAGATTAGCTTTATAGCAGTGCAGATTAGCCTTATAGCAGTGCAGATTAGCTTTATAACAGTGCAGATTAGCCTTATAACAGTGCATATTAGCCTTATAACAGTGCAGATTAGCCTTATAGCAGTGCAGATTAGCTTTATAGCAGTGCAGATTAGCTTTATAGCAGTGCAGATTAGCCTTATAACAGTGCAGATTAGCTTTATAGCAGTGCAGATTAGCTTTATAACAGTGCAGATTAGCCTTATAGCAGTGCAGATTAGCCTTATAACAGTGCAGATTAGCCTTATAACAGTGCAGATTAGCCTTATAGCAGTGCAGATTAGCCTTATAACATTAGCCTTATAGCAGTGCAGATTAGCCTTATAACATTAGCCTTATAGCAGTGCAGATTAGCTTTATAGCAGTGCAGATTAGCTTTATAACAGTGCAGATTAGCCTTATAGCAGTGCAGATTAGCTTTATAGCAGTGCAGATTAGCCTTATAGCAGTGCAGATTAGCTTTATAGCAGTGCAGATTAGCCTTATAGCAGTGCAGATTAGCTTTATAGCAGTGCAGATTAGCCTTATAGCAGTGCAGATTAGCTTTATAACAGTGCAGATTAGCCTTATAGCAGTGCAGATTAGCCTTATAACAGTGCAGATTAGCCTTATAACAGTGCAGATTAGCCTTATAGCAGTGCAGATTAGCCTTATAACATTAGCCTTATAGCAGTGCAGATTAGCCTTATAACATTAGCCTTATAGCAGTGCAGATTAGCATTATAGCAGTGCAGATTAGCCTTACAACAGTGCAGATTAGCCTTATAACAGTGCAGATTAGCCTTATAGCAGTGCAGATTAGCCTTATAACAGTGCAGATTAGCTTTATAGCAGTGCATATTAGCCTTATAACAGTGCAGATTAGCCTTATAACAGTGCAGATTAGCCTTATAGCAGTGCAGATTAGCCTTATAACAGTGCAGATTAGCCTTATAACATTAGCCTTATAGCAGTGCAGATTAGCCTTATAACAGTGCAGATTAGCTTTATAGCAGTGCAGATTAGCCTTATAACAGTGCAGATTAGCCTTATAGCAGTGCAGATTAGCCTTATAGCAGTGCAGATTAGCCTTATAACAGTGCAGATTAGCCTTATAGCAGTGCAGATTAGCCTTATAGCAGTGCAGATTAGCCTTATAGCAGTGCAGATTAGCTTTATAGCAGTGCATATTAGCCTTATAGCAGTGCAGATTAGCCTTATAACAGTGCAGATTAGCCTTATAGCAGTGCAGATTAGCCTTATAACATTAGCCTTATAGCAGTGCAGATTAGCCTTATAACAGTGCAGATTAGCTTTATAGCAGTGCAGATTAGCCTTATAACAGTGCAGATTAGCCTTATAGCAGTGCAGATTAGCCTTATAGCAGTGCAGATTAGCCTTATAACAGTGCAGATTAGCCTTATAGCAGTGCAGATTAGCCTTATAGCAGTGCAGATTAGCCTTATAGCAGTGCAGATTAGCTTTATAGCAGTGCATATTAGCCTTATAGCAGTGCAGATTAGCCTTATAACAGTGCAGATTAGCCTTATAGCAGTGCAGATTAGCCTTATAACATTAGCCTTATAGCAGTGCAGATTAGCCTTATAGCAGTGCAGATTAGCTTTATAGCAGTGCATATTAGCCTTATAGCAGTGCAGATTAGCCTTATAACAGTGCAGATTAGCCTTATAGCAGTGCAGCGCTGCTAAGGCAGGGATGGTTATATCCGGCTATATAGAATTCATCAGTGACTGGACAGATCGTGTGGTTCGTCGTGGATCAACCGCATTCACCGCATGTCCGGGACTCGTGATGTGAAACTGTTCGTAGCGTAAGTGATCTCACCATTGCTTCTTTCGTCGGGTGGACTTAAGTGAACTCATTCACAAGACTTTTGAATGTGCGGGATTACATTGAATTTGTCAGCTGTTAGTGTGCACAACGAACTGGGCCCCAGCGGTAATGAACGAGTGTATAGTCAAGTCAAGACACATTTTATTTCTATAGCGCTTTTTACAACACAGAGTGTTTCAAAGCAGCTTTACAGAGATAACAGGAAAATAATGCAAAGTTTGTTTCTAGAAGAAAATAGCGTCACAGTCCATCTTAAGTAAGTTCAGTTAAGTTTCATTTTTGTTTTAAAAAAAAGTTATTAATTTAGTTAATTTATATATATAGCCACTCTGGAGTAAACTGTGATGTCATCGTCCAGCTCAGTTCAGTTCTTGTATAATAGTGTCAATGCAGGAGATCAATAATAATGTTGAATATTAAATTTAATGTCCCCAACTAAGCAAGCCCAAAGCCAATGGCAACAAAGGTGAAAAAGGGCCTAACCCAAACCTTATCAGTGACAGAATGGAGAAAAAAACCTTGGGAGAAACTAGACTCAGTCGCTCACCCCTGATTTCCACCAACTGTGGAACGGCTGCGAGGTCAATAGGTTTCCATTAAAGTCAATGTGTGTATTTTCACTGACTGCGGAACGGCTGCATTCCGACTCCGGCGATCCGCAGCCCTCCGGAGCCGATACGCAGAGCTTCTACTTTTGCCGGATGCCGGAGAGCTCCGCAGCAATTCAGCACTTATATCGCGCAATCATACGTGAATTCACGAGATCTTGTGGGTCCTCGTGACTTCAGCTGTTAGTTATGACCGCAGCCGTTCCGCAACAACTCCGGGCCTGGTGGGTATTGAAGGACAGCGGAGCACGGAGCCGACACGCAGCCGTTCCGCAACAACTCCGGACCTGGTGGGTATTGAAGGACAGCGGAGCACGGAGCCGACACGCAGCCGTTCCGCAACAACTCCGGACCTGGTGGGTATTGAAGGACGGCGGAGCATGGAGCCGACACGCAGCCGTTCCGCAGTTGGTGGAGTTCCGGGAGTAGCTCTCCTCTGGCCAATGAACGAGCAGTGTGTGATTATGATTATGATTCAGGCAGCATTACAGGTCAGAGGTCAGATTGGATTGGAACAATCAGAATATTATCCAGTTCCGTCTGGTTGTAGATCGGAGTCACGCCGGTATGGACACGAGTTTGTTGAGGATTAGTGCCGATGCTGTCGCGTCGATGAGGCCTTACAGAGTCTAGTCGACACAATCTCTGCTGACATTTCAGGGATGTGTTGTGGTCATGTCTAGGCGCAGGTCCTCCATCTGATCTGGATACGGCCCGGATCCGGCTGACTTCAGTAATCCTCGGAATAAGCAGAAAGACTAACATTAGCGTAGATGCCATTCTTCCTATGATGTAACGAGTACATTGGGTGTTGTGGGAAGTGTTCCCGGTTGCGACTGACCTGATCTATGCAGCCGAATAAGCAGTGCGTCACTGACTCGCGTATATCTGAGTGTGTGACTGACTCATAACTAGTTTGCAAACTGAACTGAAAGAACTTGTATGTTGTGAATCACAGGATTATTTCCCAAGTGTGTATTATTGATGTTGAAAGAAATATTGTTTAATTTTCCTTTTTGCTCTACATGTTTCAGGAGAAAACTGAGTGTTTGTCTTTAACAGGGTTTTGAATTTGTCATATGCTGATTGAGTACATTGTTCTAAAGTAGTCATGGAAAAAGTTTAAGAATGCTAGTGTAATAAGAGAGACAAAGAACCATTCTGAGACTGAGAAGGCGATTTACATATTTTATTTTCAAGAAAATTTGTCATTTACGTACCATTGGGTATAAATCTGTTTTCATACCAGTCCTTGTTTTTTTCCCCATCGTTCGTTTTTTTCTTTTAAAGGGGGTTATTACATTAATGTAGAAAAATCTTTGTTATTCTTTTTTTTTCCTCAACATTTTCTGGTATTTCATTGAGTTTGGCAAGTTAATTAATTATTTCTGGGAAATTATAAACAAGAATTGTTTAATTTTTTTTGTTTTTTTGTAAAAGTATTGTGTAATTGGTAAAAGGAAAGAGATAATTTACGACTATTTTCATTTAAAGAAAAAATACTGGCCAAATACACCATTCAGCTGCTGGGAATCCAGGCTTTCTCGTTTAGGAAACATTTAAATGAACCCCTAGGGTTAGGAAAAGGGTTACATTTTTGGAGGTACCGCTGGGATTTTTATTACTCTTCTTTTTCCCTTTTTACCAGCATGTTTTTCTTTATCTTTTCTTCTATAATTTAGTGTAGCGGTGACAGACCTGAAAACTGTTTTTATTTTGCACAATACTAGCTACTTGCCTTTACTTTAAGTCGCAGACTGTCGAGCGGAGCAGAGAAGAGGGTGTTGATGTCCCACGTGCCATTATTTTGAGCCATGTTCCTTTGGACACCGGCGACGACACTATTGGAAAAATGTTAAGCACAGTAAAAGTTTTTGGTTGCACTAGAATACGTGGTCGCTGTGGTGATGTAACTGGCAGATGGTTGTTTATTTTACTGGAGACCAGTGCTGATCTAGATCCTGATGTTATACCTCCTAAGATAGGTATAGAAAATGAAGCTGGACCCTGGAGTGCCAACTTAGTGGGTAGTCTAGTAGCCCATGGTCCTGGTGCAGCAGGAGGGCAGGTCTATGGATGAAGTGAAGGCCATGATTATGGAAAATCAGCCTCCTAAATCTGACATCAGTGTGGACCTAGTTGATGCCATAGGCAAATTAGTAGATCAGTGTAATCATGTGTCTAGTGATGGGCCTAGTTACAGAAAACTGAGGTTGTTCTGAGGGTTGAAACCTCTCCCTCCAGATGAAGAAGAACAGAGTTTGTGTGAGGGGATGATGCAGAGAAAATAAGTGTTTTTCCTTCATGAGTGGGACGTGGGCTGTTCAAAAAGTACCATGCATGAGATAAGTCTGAAAGATTCTCGCCCCAGCTAGGAAGATGTGCGGCATGTTTTTTCCTCATAAATGCGAATACGAAAAATAAAATAAAATGAATATTTTATGTTCTGTGGAGAGCCAACCCTTCTTCATCCGGTGAGTAGTATTACATTTGGTTTGCGCAGTGTAATTCACAGAATTACAAAAAAATATATTTTGCCACCTAAAGGTTCAAGATTTTTTTGTGTCACGCATGTTTATTTCCCTCATATTAAATATAAAACGCATGTAGACCGATATTTTTCTAATGTCTGGACTCGTTTATTAAGGGAGTATGGATATATAAACAGACGTTTCACTATTGGTATTAATGCATTTTCTGAGAATTTATATTTCAAGTTTTGACTGCAAATGTCACGTCCATAACGCTGGAATTGACCAATTAAAATTTTTTTTATCTTCAACTAGTTTTGTGGTGTAGGTCTACGTATTAGAAAAAAACGTACTTTAAGATGCTTCTTCAGGTTTGAGGTGGAGTCTTTGGACGCTGAAAGGAGGTTGGTTGCTGGCAAGCAGAGGTTGCACTGCACAGTTAGATATTTCGTTCTCCCTTCTCTTGTGAAATGCTAATGTGAAATGCTGTTTGAATTTCCAAGATAGAAACGCATTCTTGCCCTGGCTCTGTTGATCCGGCTCCATCTCTACCTCTAGCTCCCGCTGCTCCTCTTCCGACTCCATTGTGACCGATCACGCAAACCGCGCATTTTTTTGTTTTCATATTGGGGCTTCTGGGAAATGCATGGAGTTGCCTTAATTTATTTGGAGAGTGAATAAACTCGTGAAACAGAGAAGTATCGTCATGTAATCCAGTCAAGTCTTCGATGTAGTCAGCCGGACCCAGATCACATGAAGGACCTGCATCTAGACACGACCACAACGCATCCCAGAAGTGTTAGCAGAGATCGTCAACTAGACACTCCCCTGTGAGGGGATCCGTTGTGGTTGTGTCCAGGCGCAGGTCCACCATCTGATCTGGATACGGCACGGATCCGGCTGCCTGCAGTGACCTCGGAACAAACAGAGAGACTAATATAGTCTACAAGGTTGATGCCATTTTTCTTATGATGTAACGAGTACATCTGTGTTATAGGATGTGTTCACGGTTCCGGCTGACCTAATTTATGCAGTCTAACAATCATATTACATGATTTGAATTATAGAAATTGATAATGCGTTATGTGTATGCCAAGTTAAAGAGGTTTTTTTTTGTATTATGGTATTTGCAAACATTATTGACATAAAACTGAAAGCCATTCACTGATTCATAATGAGAATTAATATTAACTATATATTTAAATATAAGCTGTGATTTTGATAATCTGGTTTATTTCTGATGTTTTGACTAGCAGAAGTTCTGACTCGTGAGCGGAAAAGTTCATGTCAGTATGATATCTGTGAGCGTATGATAGCTAAAGGGAAGAAGGTAATGTGTGTACAGAAATGAGAGTTTTGGTGCTTTAACACTCTCTTCGTAAGAACGGAAACAGTGTCCTGATAAATAATTAAAACACTCAGCACAAGATTCTCTCGCCTTGATCGCGTTCCTGGATTGTGATCACGATCGTCTCGTTGAAGTCCTTACCTCTCACACTCAAAGTTACAGTCCCAGCTGTCATTCCCGTCTCCCATCGTTGACAATTCAGAAACATAAATGGGATCACACCTCTTTTTGTCCTTGTCAATCAAGAGCGTGGCGTTCCTGTCTCCGGGCCGCAGGCGGGACTGTGGGGAGGGAGTGTCACACGGCATTACAGTCCTGCAAACAGAGCAAAAAGCAGCTTTTTAACATAACAAAAAACCAAGCAATGCATTATTAAACGGGCAGATCAGGCACAATTTGAGTAAAGATGTTGAATGTTGAGCCACGGGTTTCAGCAGAGCAACAGCGACTGCTCAGCCGCGCTCAACATGAATAAATGATGACCTGAAGATCAGCGGCGTCCGACGTGAGCGCTGTCTGACGGACGTGCAGGAGTCCAGCTGTAGCGACACACAGTTACACACTCACACACACTCGTGTCCGTGTGATCTTGGGGCCCGTCTTCCCTCTGTTCCGCACAACTCTCACCTGATTGCCATTCGTTTGCAATAGATGCAGTGTGGGCAAAAAAACCCAGCGATGTCTCTGGAGGGTCTGAGTGTGTGAGTGTGTGTGTGTGTGTACCTGTGTGCGTCTGTGCGGAGGTTCCTCTCTGATTAGGCTGTTTGGGACACACACTCTCTCTGACCTTGAGAACTTCTTCCCACCGTCCTTGAATTAGACACTGCAGGAGAAAATAACAGGCAATATTCTCAGTTGCACTATTCTGTGTGTGTGAGAGAGAGAAAGATCCAGCTTTCATGAAGCGCATATTTGAACTGTATATTAGACTAATAAAATAACGACTAATAATATGATCATAAACCTTGTTTTGTGTTTTCTAATCCATGTCTGTTGCTCATCAGAAATACTAACAGCATCATCCAACACAGGAGAGAAAATACATCAAAAACATTTCACTGGATCTATAGAGTTGACTTGAAATCTTATTTGCAGTCAATAAAAGAAGGGTTGCTTCAGTCTCATCTCACACCGTCATACATCGACAGGAGACAGGAGTATTTTACAGGGATGTGGCCTATTTCAGCATGTTTCCGTGATCATTTTATCATACCTTACTTTCGACTGACTGACTGTATTTTCTGTCTTCTTTTTTTCTAAATCGTATGATCTGCACTTCTTCGCGTTACATGATAATTCAGAATGAACATCGTCGAGTCCTTTAGACAGTTTTGTGCTGTTTCGGATGGAATTCTTACATTGAAATCTAATGAAATGAAAAATGCTCCATCTTCTTCTGTTTAATAAAATGTTGAGTCCCAGCTACATTTTCAACATGGTAACCGCCATTTCATATCATAAAATCAATAAATGTGAGTGATTACAAGAGATTTGGCACATTCGGACTAAGGTGAAACATGTTGCTCAAAATGGTTTCGAGATGGATCCTCCTCAAAAGATTGCCGTGTGGTGGGCATTTTCAAAAGCCGAACATCAGGCACCCTGGAGCTCATTGTGGAGCGCAGACATCTCTGGTCAAGTCTTTTGTTCTCACTTGGGAACCACTTATAAGAAAACAAGACTAGGGTTTTAGCTCTAAAAGCTCATGCCAATAATGGTGTTTCCATAGCAATCCAAGTACACGACTGGCTAAAACATAGCATGGAGACTGTGCAATCCAAAGCACCTTTGACCTCTGACCTCCTGCTAGATGATATGGATCAATAGGACCAGTTAAAGTTCTTGGAGCTGAATGGAAGTTTGTCAAAAGAATAACTGTGATTCTTCAACTAGTAAACAGAGCCGTGACGCGAGTGTCAAACGCATGAATAGAGGCTCCATTTCAGAGCTTCTGCAGTGTGACTTTAAAATCTGTTTTTCCCTCAATCCCTTCTCCGTGCGCTTTGCTTTATTCCTGAACTTGGGTGACTTTATCTTTCTCTGTCTTTTGAGCTGAATTGATGTGAGTGCTGGAAACTCACTGTTCGACTATGTGCTGAGCGTCCTGACGGTGAGTGTGCAAGCAGACAAAGGTCAAAGGTCGCAGACACATGTTTTTTAGCAGAGCTGAGATGGAGGCGAGGCCACGGGGCAGTGCAACACACACACACACACACACACACACACACACATGCCGCATTCATAACAAAAGCAGAAAATATCCATTACACCATAACTGCTTTGTGAGACTGAGTTACCAGTCTATCATTTAACAACGTATCTTTACTGAATCTGAAGAGCCAATTACACACGCATGACACTCCATCTAAAGAGCACTGCACTGTTTTCAGGTTTAATTTTCAGGTTTAATAACTGTAAATATCATTATCCTTCAATTCACGATAAATGATCATTTGAATATACAAAATACAGAAAATACATTTTAATCATTACATTTACTTTTTTTAAAATCACATTTATTGCAATACATATTAATTTTAAATAAAAATCTGAACTGTGGATATTTGCAAAATAATGTGGATAGACATGACTCCAGCACAGTAATGCGGTGTGTGTGTGTGTGTGAGTGTGTATGTAGGAAGAAATAACTCGACCAAGTTGTGGTTGCCAGACTCGGGATGGACGCGGGGTGAATGACGCCCCAGAATCGTCCCAAACACACTGACCCGAGTCCGGCTGCCAAAACTGCCAGCAACTGAAGAATTGAAAGAATTGAACACTTACTTGGCACTGGCCTGAGTCTGTGTACTGAAACTGAGCCGACACTGGGCCACAATCACGCCAGCAAAAATGGTAGTGGTACTGGGGCCGTATTCACAAAGCATTTTATCTTACCACTAGGAGTACTCCTAAATCGCACTAAAAGATTTTAGCTAGGAGTTTTCTCTTAAAAGTTATTCACAACGCCTTTCAGACCTACTCTTAGTAAAGAAAAATGACAACTCCTAAACTAAGAGTGAGTCTTCGTTGCTATAGATGACGTCATTACTCATGCACGAGCTTGACTGAAGTGACCACCTTGATTGGCTGATGATTGTAACGCGGGAATGATTCCAAACCCCTCCCCTACGATGATGAGTGACAGGTGACAGGTCTGAGAATGCGTGCGCTACACAAGTAGTGTGAAGGACGGAAGATGATGAATAACTGAATAAATAGCCTAAATGAATAAAGAGTAAGGCAAAACAAATAGCCTATAGCCTAATGAAACATATGGATTGATGCAATATCTTTGCAACATTATTGAATTAATCTGTCACTATATGCCTCTGCCTACGTTTGCAAAGAGAAGAACATTTTAATTTGATTCACAATGAAACGTTACAATTAGTTTACATGCAATGAGTAGCCTATAGTTTTGGTTGTTGTTGGTGGCGTTATTGCATCCCTAGTTATGCCTACAATGCAGAATTGTTCCCTCGCGATTGGAAGCTCCTGTAGCGCCGCATACGCATTTCAAAACATCGCAGCGTGAAACGCCACAAAAAGCGGTTTGTGAAGGTCTTAGTGAGTTAGGAGTCCTCTCGACTTCTTTTAAGCTGTCCCAGACTTAGGTGCTACTTTTAGGGCTAAAATGCTTCGTGAATTACTCTTAGTCAAAAAAATTAGGAGTCCTAAAGTTACGAGTAACACGCCCATTATTTTTAGGAGTTGCTCCTAAATTCGCCAGTTAGGAGCTACTTTTAGCCTTAAAATTCTTTGTGAATATGGGCCCTGGGCCCGTATCCCTAAAGATTCTGAGAATCCTCTCAGAGAGCTCCTAACTTAACCTAAACATTCCTTGCCAGGAGTTTTAGCTTAGAAGTGATTCCAGAACATTTTCAGTGAACTCTGAGCAAGGAATGGATGGAAAATCCTATCTTAGTGAGGAGGTGTGGTTGACCCCGTTGCTAGGTATGAGTCATCATTTTAAAAGCCGTGATTGGTTGATCCTACAAGTTTGATGAAAATGAACTTTTGGTGATAATGAGCAAAGGATGTACCCTCAAATCAATAAACATAATTATACACTCTAATCTTATGCAGACTGTAATTGTAAATAATATTTCACATTCAAGAAAATATCTGGAAAATGAATAGTAAGCTGTAGGGGTTATTGCCTAACATTAGAATCTAAAATATGTGAAAACTTAAGCTAATTACACCCTTTTCAAATAATGATTCGTGTCTTATTTGCTCATATTAATATCCTAGCTGGCATATTTTGTACTTTCACTCCCATATGGACCCCATTGAAAACAAGATGGCCTATCTCAAGGGGCTGTCCTTAATGAAGTAGAAATTGCAACGTTACAACTCAGTGTGGTCTTAACGAGGGTAACACGGCTCAGCTTTTATCAATGTCTGTGATTGCTGGCTGGTCTATTTATGAAGGCTTGTTAACAAATATCCTACAAACACATTTTGTGCAGCTGCTTAGGGGAACTCCTAAGCCACTAAAAGTCCTCTTCCCTGCTCTTAGCAGATCTCGCCTTAGGAGCCCTTTTAAGCGCTAGGAATCTTGAGGAATAGCTTTTATATTAACTGGGATTTTCGTGTCACTTTTAGGGGAAATTCTAAGAAAACGTCATGACTCTGAGAATTTTCTTAGAATTTGGCCGCTAGGAGCCACTTTTTGCACAAAAATTCTTTAGGGATACGGGCCCTGGGCCCGTATTCATAAAGATTCTAAGAATCCTCTCAGAAAACTCTTAATTTAGCTTAAAAACTTTTATGTAGGAGTCTTAGCTTAAAAGCGATTCGGGACCGATCTGAGAGCAACTCTGAGTAAGGAAAATACAAAAACTTTTATCTTAGTGAGGAGGCGGGGTTGACCCCGTTGCTATGTATGACACAATCTTTTGAAGACTGTGATTGGCTGGTTGTCCAAGAAGGAAAAAAAAAAGTGATTTTAAGTATAGGGTCTATTCTAAGCCTCCACTTTGAACTTACATGCGTAATTTTTCCTATTTGATCGTTCTCTCACACACACTATTGCATTATATATGTGTATATAAATCCTTTTTTTATTTACCATGCTGTTGATTTCCTATAAGGTATTTGATTGCTTAGAATGATAAAAATTGTTCCACTCTTTCCAGTTACACTGATTGCTGGCATGTCTATTTAAGTGGTGGTTTGAATGTTGGTTTTAATGTATCAAACATGGAATTTTCCCAGTTGCCAAATATCGTAATGTAGTGATTACTTTCATTTCAGGCGCTATGGCATTTCTGCGCTGTGTCGGAGATATTAGCATGTCTCTAAAAAGATCAGTCACAAACATGATCCCTGCACGATCTAATCTATAGCGTCTTATTAACTCACTGTCATCCATTGTCTGCAACACATTTCTTCTCCCTCTTCGTCTTTCTGCCATTTTCTCCTCTGCTAAAGAAACTCTTAAGCCTCTTAAAAGTCCTCGTCCGTGCTCCTAACAATTTTGACCTTAAGACCTCTTTTAAGGGTTAAGATGCTTTCTGAATTACTTTTTTCTTTACTAGGAGTTTTTCTTTAATTTTAAGAGTAAACGCCCACATTTCTAAGAATTTTCTTAGAATTTTGTCACTAGGAGCTACTCTTTGCATTAAGATTCTTTATGAATACGGGCCCTGGTCTTTATCTTGTTTGCTAAAATAAAATATATACTTGCACTTACTCTCATACAGAATTAAAAACATTTTTGTGTGTTCAGTACAACTTCTAAAATATGTGTATTAAAGAGTCCTTTCAGTTTTTATATAAAAACAGAGCTTTGAAAAATTTGTTTTTCCACAAAATGACATTGTTATCATAAAATCCTTAAGATGGGATCTACTTCCAACAATTTTTTTACAGTGTCCTTATTAAGCATATATGTACTTATGTACTCCCAAAGTAAAAATGACAATGAAAATATGAATTTATTTGAAACATAACATTAACATACAACTTTATATGAACTACCAAAAAGTGTAATGAACAACGAAACAAAAATAAAATAAAAGACAAAAACTTCAGGGGTCTCCTCAAGCAAGCGTACCCTAAAAGAGGGACAGATTATTGACCGAAAGAGAGACAAAAAGGGGAACAGAATGACACATATGGTTAGTCAGATAGATCTCAGAAATCTCAGACTGATAACATGAATGGTAACTGTGGTAAACTTTTGGAATTTACCTTTGGTAGAATTTGTTCGCTCTTTTCTTCCCCCAGCTCTGTCCGAAGCGAGCTGCAGCCATCTTTTGATGAACTTTTCAATCTCTCCATCTGATGCACTGCCAGTACTGGCATTTCTTCGCACTGATAAAAAAAAAAAAATCTCAATACTATACTGCAAAATCCCCTGAGTTAAATTAACTCTGTTTGGGTACATCTGGGGGGTATTCCAGAAAACAGGTTATGTGACATACCTAAACGTGTATGTTTAAGGGTAAGTAAATGGACAACCTCAACTTTCAATTCCAAAAACGGAAATATTGAAAAATTATTGCACAACCACCAAATAGGTGGCGATAAATCAGCATTTAACAAAAGAAGAAAGTTGTATGGCGCGCTTTTTCTTAGCGTCTGTTTCCATGGTGAGTCGATTTGTTGCTTTGTTGAGAGTGTCTGTTGTGTTGACCGTCAACATACTCTGAGTTGGATGAACTTACTTCCAGACGCGTTTTTGAAACCAGCATACCTTGGTAAGCAAGGTTTGGTTTAATCAACAGAGACTTCAGGGTATGTTTCACGGTAAGATAAACTCACTTTCCGGAATAGACCCATGGTCCCACTCTACAGAGATTATCATAGCACTGAAGAAGTGTTAAAGTTAATGAGATTATTAAGTGATTAATTAAGTGATGATTGAGCATTAGTGATGAACACCTGCTGTTAACAAGCAGAATCACTGAAGGAAAGAGAAACAACAACCACAACTGATTCCAGCCAAAGCCTTGGATCACTGTGAAAAGTGATCAGCTGACAACTTAAATTTAGGAAACCCGTTGCCTTAAAATTATTAACAAACTTGATGCTTAATTGAAAAAATTAAGTAATGTGGAATTGTCAAGTTCACATAACTTAATAATTAAGCATTACATTTATTTAGTTAATAATTTTAAGGCAACAGGTTTACTAAAAATTAAGTAAGTAAACAACACTTTTACAGTGATGAAATCAACTGAGGATAAAATTAGACATTTAATCTCTCAAGATCTCAGCAGGGGAGGATTAAACAACTCCACAAACAGCATTACCAGCTTCACTTATTACTAACCAGATTGACTTAATAGATTGACGATTTATTTTAGACGTCTACAGAAGTTCTTATCGAGAATTAAAAGAGGTTTAGATGTTGATGGTTTATTGCAAATGTTTGGTCATCATTATTGTGATCTGTGTTTCCTTTAGTTGGACAGTTTGACTCTCAGCTTTTTATGTGAGTTTGTGGTCTTTGTAACAGTGTTTACCAAAACACATAATTTGTTGCAAAGAAAGATGAACAAAGATGGAAACAAAGATGATCAGGTGATATAGATTTCAGGGTCCTAAAGTAGAATAATTCACAAATATTATCCTTGACCAAAAGTGGTTATTTGTTGTGAATAGATTATATTTACCAACAATTATTTCTTGCCACAGATCAGACATTCAGATTTTTTATTTTTAAATACATTGTGGGAGTTTTTTTTAAGACACAAACAGACATCAATAATCTGCATATGAATCTCAACAATGGTGACATGCTTCATGCTGCAATGCTGGGAGCCACGAGTTTTATACTATGGTATACTAACCTTTGAATTTCAGAATGTTTAATCTGTGGCAAGAAAGTATTGTTGGTGAATATAATATATTAATAGCAAATAACCACTTTTGGTCAGGGATAAGATTAGTGAATTCGACTTTATGATGCTGAAAACTGTATCACCTGATCATCTTTGTTTCAGTTTTTTTTTTGCAACAAATTATGTGTTATGTGTTATGTCACATAAAAAGCTAAGAGTCAAACTGCCTAACTAAAGCAAACACTGATCACCATAATGGTGACCAAATCTTTTCAATAAACCAACATCTAAACATCTGTTAATTCTCAAAATGATTAATTCTTCTGTAGATGAATGGCAGAAATAAAGTTAATTTTAATAAAATCATTATTGTTGATTATTGCTCCTGATATTGGAATAGTGATCATTACTGTCGATTAATAAATGTAGTTCTGTGGTTAAAAAAAAAAAAGCATGTCATATTCTGCGTACAGACGAAGCAATAAGAACCGTTTATAAATTTATTCAAAAATAAAGACTTCAAATAGTAGCTGGTGTCCTGCAGAGTGAAGCTCCAGAACACATGCCTGGAAGTTTTTAGTAATCCTGGAGACTTTGATTAGCTGATTCAGGTGTGTTTAATTAGGGTTGGAGCTAAACTCTAGCACCTTGTCAGCCAACTCACAATTATAGCTTCATTATAAATAAACATAACTTAAAGGGTTAGAACAGTTTGTGTAGAACAGTTTATTAAAATGTTATTGTATGTTAGATTGTCAAAGGTTTAATCACCATGCTTGTCACTGCGACACCTGTCTTGAACTTTGTTTTGCCTTCTGTGTTTGTGCACCATGTGTTTTCTAGTTAATTAGTTTCACCTGTTACCTGTCATCATCCTCATCAGCATTCATCACTCACCGTGTGCACCTGTTGTCAATTAGTCTCCTCAATTGTCTGTGTATAGTCTCCCTAGTTTCAGTTCTTCCTGGTCGGTTCTACGTCTTTACTGCTTGGTATGTTTGGTAGGTGTCTTGTTAAATAATAATAATAATATTAATAATAATAATAATAAATAGAGTTTAATCGTTATCCGTCTTCTTCGTCTTCCTGGTCTTCCTGAACGTGCCTCACGCAGCTCAAGCGTGACAGAAGAACCGACCACACCCAAAAAGTTGGTAAAATAGACTGACTAAATTAAAGGAGAACTCCGGTCAATTTTAACATTGAGCTCATTTTTTTGTACATTTGGAGTGCTGTCAATACAGAGAACAACGACAAAAATCGGTGTTGCCTACACCGAGTTATTCTATTTTTAAAATTTGCACCCTGTTGACTTCAATGGGGCAAGTACTAAACCTGCTTTTAGCCTCTTAACATCCTTGATGTGTCATTACAAGTGCACAGAAAATGTGAGTGATTCCTTCAGAGTGAACACGAGTGAGTCTGACTGCAGTAGATGTGAAAGATATGTATAAAAATGATGTTATTTAAGCCAGCGCAAATACCTGTGTTTACATCCTGTTTTTCGGTTGAAGTCCAAAGTAGTCGATTGCCGAGTTCACGCGCGTGATCATAGGTATTAAACCTATGCGTGTGAACTCTGCAATCGACTACTTTGGACTTCAACCGAAAAACAGGATGTAAACAAAGGTATTTGCGCTGGCTTAAATAACATCATTTTTATACATTTCTTTCACATCTACTGCAGTCAGACTCACTCGTGTTCACTCAGAAGGAATCACTCACATTTTCTGTGCACTTGTAATGACACATCAAGGATGTTAAGAGGCTAAAAGCAGGTTTAGTACTTGCCCCATTGAAGTCAACAGGGTGCAAATTTTAAAAATAGAATAACTCGGTGTAGGCAACACCGATTTTTGTCGTTGTTCTCTGTATTGACAGCACTCCAAATGTACAAAAAAATGAGCTCAATGTTAAAATTGACCGGAGTTCTCCTTTAAGGAGAACATTGCCGTTCTCCGTACCCTGCTGAATCCTGCAGATCAGCTTGTAACCTATTATGTCGAGAGGTTCCTCGAAATTTCTCACCATGTGGACTGGGCAGATGACATCCTAAAAACTGTCTTCTGGTATGGAATGGATGATCATCTGCACCAGCAAGCTCCAGCAGCAGCGATCCCGGGTATGTTCGAAAAGTACCTGGATCATGTGCTGTGGTTGAGCGGTTCAGCCTTCACCATGGGTGAGGCTGATTATGACATCACCGCTCAACCACCGTCACCAGCCATCTTCATCGCCACACCTCCTATCTTCGTCCAGAGTCTCGTCCCGCCGAGACCACCCTTCCAGAGTCTCGTCCCGCCGAGACCACCCTTCCAGAGCTTCTTCACGTCAGTCCTGCCGAGCCAGAGACTGTTCCCGTTATGCTTGCCCAGCCAGAGACTGATCACGCCAGGTCAGCCATGCCTGTGTCTTCGGCCAAGATGGCCGCCACCACGCCTGAGCCTTCGTCTCTGGCCAAGATGGCCGCTGCCACGCCTGAGTCGGTTCCTGAGCCTGAATTCCCACCCGACCATCCACTCCCGCCCCCTCTCATCATCCAACCATCATCCTGCCTCCTGTCAGCCCCATCACTCGCCCTCTACACGCTAGTGGTATGGTGGGCTCGCTGAGGGGCTTCCAGTCCTCAGCACCATCTTGGACTGTGGATGCCTAGAATCCTATTCCAGCCACCGCGTCCAGGATTCCACATCGGCCCATCTATCCACTAGCTCAGCCTTGGCTTCTACCTCCATCTCCACTGTGGCCCATCAGTTCAGCAGTTCCACCAGGCTCCCTTGTCCCCCCAGATCCGCCTTGTTTGCTTGTCCACCTTCCATCACCTCTGAACTGCACTACTCTTGCTTCGCCTCATCCCTCCGTTCCCCCAGCTCTATTGGACTCCTCACTCCCCTCTGCTCCTCCTTGGTTCTCAGTCCCTCTGTCTCCACCGTGCCCTTCTGTGTCCCCGTCTACACCTCAGTCGCCTAGGCCAGTGGCTTCCCCGTGTCCCTCTGAACCCTCTGCTCCACCTTGGCCCGTCGAACTTCCGTCTCCTCCCTGTCATCCTCCCCCATCGGTTCCGCCTCAGTCCGTCATCACGCTAGAACCCTCTGCCCTTCAACCTCCATGGCTCTTCCCTCCATCGGCTCCACCATGGGTCACAAGTCTTCCCGTTGGATACACCTACCTTCTGCCTGGACCCTCTTCTTCTTCTCCCAGTAATCCACCGACCTTCTCCAGCCCTTCGCCCACTCCTGTTGCCAGCCCTCCGCCTGCTCTTTTTTATTATATGAATTAAATCACTAATTTAGTTAATTAAGAAAAAAGAGAATGTGGGGAAAAAGGGGAAAAATTAATGGGAATTAAATTTAAAAATACACTATTAAACAACAAAACGTTTGACGGAAAGTATATTACGTTTAAGTTTAAGGGTCACCGCTACATAGAGTTTACCACATTGTAAAAGGAGACCCACCCCCAGCACTCAGCCTAAACCGGTCTGCATGTGTAACGAGTCTAGTGATGGGACCGTTGATGCTGGGGCTCCGAAGCTCCGACACAGTTTTCAAAGCACTACTGTATCACACACTGTGCCGATGCTTGTATCGAAATGACAGTACCTCGTGATTGATGATGTTTGAAGCTTCGAACGTCATGCAGTATCAGAAGGAACAGCTGGTTTGAACAAATTGGCGCTTCACGACCCCCCCCCCCCCCACACCCGATGAATAAAAGGGAAATGACTATCGAGGAGGTATTTTTTATTTAAATGATTTAACACTATAATTCCCTATAACATTAGTTGTAAACACCCAAAATATTTTTCAACTACTCATGTCAATTATTAATTATGATCACATAACGAAGTCCGCCCTTCGGATGAGACGTTAAACCGAGGTCCTGACTCTCTTGTGGTCATTAAAAATCCCATGGCACATCTCGTAAAGAGTAGGGGTGTAACCCCGGTGTCCTGGCCAAATTCCACCCATTGGCCCTTGCCAATCATGGCCTCCTAATAATCCCCATCCACTGAATTGGCTCTATCAGTCTCTCTCCTCTCCACCAATAGCTGGTGTGTGGTGAGCGCACTGGCGCCGTTGTTCTGTGGCAGCCGTCGCATCATCCCAGTGGATGCTCACACTGGTGCTGGTTGAGGAGAGATCCCCTGATATGATTGTAAAGCGCTTTGGGTGCACAGTAGTACATATGAAAGCGTTATATAAATGCCTCATTCAATCAATTATATATTTTATATTATTGATCAATATGTGAATCCATTGACCAGGCTTCAAGAGTTGTGGTCTCATTGGCACAAATTAATTTAGATGAGATTAGATCAGATTAGATAGAACTGTATTGATCCAAGATTGATT